>VZRS01006878.1:544450-588078 GCA_013398055.1 Ifrita kowaldi | reverse complement strand
GACGAACCGAAGGGATCCCCGCCGGCTTCAGTGCGGAGCTGGGCCCCGCGGAAACCTACGGGACGCCTCTCCGCCACGGGGGCTGAAGCACACAGGCGGCGGCTCAGCCCAGAGGTGCCCGGGATGATCAGACCGGGTCATCGAGGCCCTGGCCAGAGCTCAGGACAAAAGCCTTGGTTTGGGGCATCTCAGAGATCCGGACACCCATGCACCCATCTGCCTGAACCCCTCCAAACAGCCAAAGGAAGCCGTAAATAACTGCATTTCAGAAACAAAAAGTTAATAGAACAGCGATGAAAATGGTACAACAGTGGTTTTAAAGAAACCCAGCCTTACTACCCCCACAGAAGCCTGCCAGCCCTCCTGCCACTACCCTCCCTCCGTTGTATATTTTGTATCTGTTTGTGGTAGATCTGAGAACAAATTCCTGGAAGGGCACAAGGCTTGCCATATTTCAGCTGTGCTTGGGACACATGTTCATCTTGCCATAGGTGCAGCACAGCTATAACTCCACCAAATTTGCAAGTTCATAGCAGCTACCAAGCACAGCTGAATGGGGAGGCCTTGATCTCTTCAAGAGTGTTGTCTGCAAAAATCAGCTTCATTACCTGGTGTGCAACAAACCAATAATTACACACTCAAGGGAGACATTGATTACTTATTCCAGAGTTGCACAAGCCTGAGTGCTCAGTGGTATTCCACAAATCAAGCACACCAAATATCAAAGCTTTTTACTATTTATACATTTTAACAAACAAAGGAATTAGTGTTCGATGGCTACAAGTTACATGGTTCTCTTATTAATTAATATTTTATCTTCTATTGGTTAATGATTTTCTCTCATTTCCTATGCTAATCAGTCTGCATGCTCAGTCTTCTTTTGAGTTGGCGGATTTCTTGGGTCGGTGGTCCTTGAGTCGGTGGTTGTGATCTCCCTCTGCTGGAATTACCTTTTATTGAGTTGGAACTGATTTCAGCACAATTGCTGAGTTGGGCTTATTGGTTTCTTCCTTATCTTGGGAGTTCTGCCAAATGTCCTTGTGTCCCATAAATTCTGCATTCCTTGTGTCCACTACACATCCTTCTCCCCAAGCTTTGTTAACCTCCCCCTAGATGTGAGACTACTGAAGCAGGTCAAGCCCTAAACTTTAACAAGGCAATTCTACCAACAAGTAATTTGTTTTTCTAACACATGAACATCACTTAGAGCTTGCTTGTTAGCTGCTATCTTTCAAGGATTACATCTACCTTCTTCTTGATCAGTCTTGAAAGTATACAAAGATCAAACATCAGAGAGCATCCTTTCTTAAGAAAATTTTTATATATTCCACATTTTGCAACAAGAGTAGGAGTAAAGGGCAATGCTTTCCTTACAGAAACCACACTATGCAAAAGTGGTTTTACAAGCATTTACTCATGGGCTTCATTTTAAGAACAGATACCTGTGAATTCTATAGAAGTGTTTAGCGGTAGAAGTGTACTCATAAGCAGCTGGTAAGATTGCCACTACTCTGTAAGTTGAGGTGTAAAAAAAAGCCCTGAACTGTACTTTTTAAGCACAGTTATTGGTGCAGAGGTTGGAGTAGTTTTGATTCATTTGTGCCCTCTAAAAAAGTTACTTCTATCGAATGAACTCCACTAGCCTGATGAAGAAAAGAAACAAATACCAATGCTCTGACCTTGTGAATGCTTACATTTCCTTATAACTTCTTTAGTGCATAGAGCAGCATTTCTAAAACCAGACACCAAACTTCCCTGAGCTTCTACGATGCTAAGCAAGCCAGGACACTGAGCATGAATAGTGCAGGTGTCCAGAAGGCCTGGCACAGCACTTGTAATAGGGAAGTTGCATGTCAGCTCATGGTGCAGAACTGTAATGGAAACGGGCACAGAACGGCATGGAGCTTGTCAGGATTCTGAGTTACAACAAATGTTTTACTCCATCACAATATTTTCTAAGCTATTTCTAACCTAACTCACAATGTGTTATGGTCTGTTGTCCACATATACCTGCCTATGTGTATTAGAGGTTTGCATAACAATGTATTTCCTCTCAAAATCCCAAAAAGCAGTTATGAAGTGATTTTAGGTCCCCTGTTCGTTACTTAGCAAAGGAGACGCTGATCCTTAATCTGATCCAAAGTCCTCACAGTAACTTTTATATCATTTTATTACAGTTTGTTCTATTTAGTGGATATTAAATTGCACAAAATCCTTTTAAATGCTAGCTCAGACCATTCACAGAGTATCCAAAATTGATTATTTAAGTAACATGTCTAGTGTGATTAAAGGTAAAAATCATCATATCATAATAGTGAAAATACTATTGCAATGGCCGTTCTTTCCTACATGAATTACTATGTGCTAAAACATCCTGATGATTCACTGGGACCAGGGTTTGGGACCAGGGTTTTTTCAATACATATGATCATTAAGACCAGCAGAGATTCTTGCAGAGTCTGAAAGCTTTTGGATAAGGCCCAACATGCCAGAAGGTTTCTTATGAAGTTATTTTATTCTCATCAGGTAGAAAATAGAAAGCAAATATCCATCTCCCAGCACACACTTTACTCATCAAAGATTTCTGAATATACAGGACTTTGGACTGAGTTCAAGATCTATTCTAGGATCTTAATAAAGATCCACACAAGAAAATAGACAGAAACCTTCTACTGCAAATGCATTCAGGAAACTGCCTGGGCCTCTGTCAGAACTACTTAAGGGAATTGAATTTTTAAATTAACCTGAAGCAGAGCATGTAATGTTGTTAGTCCTGTGTAAACAGAGAGCATTTTCTTACGGTATTAATTCTCAGAAGTGGAGAGGAAGATAAAAAAACAAACCTACCTGCAATAACAATTTAGTCCTGCAATGCTTATGCACAAAACCACTTCTTGTCTGAATAAGTAATCCCACCTATTTTAGCTAGGATTTACACATCATACCCTGAATTAGATACGTCTAAATCAACTCAAGTGTGTATCCATAGAGCTAGAAGAAGATTTGATTCTTTTTCTTTTAGGTCTTCGTAAGTTTCTATGACTTTTCAACCTGAGGTACAATTCCTAATATTTTAGATGACATCCTAGCTCCACTGAAGTTAATAGCAGTTTTCAAGTTTACCTCAGTGTTATTTGAACTTCCTCTTCTGTACTTTAAAAATTACTTTTCTGTACAAGACAAAGGACTTCAATGAGGTCAATTTTCTGAGCTGAGGATTACTATAGTCTCTTCTTGTAACTATTTACTCAGTCATGGAACTAGTTTAAGAGAAAAGAGATTCAAATTCTGCCTTATTCAAGCATTACAGCAAATATCTTTCCTACAGAGATAAGACAATTACTTATTTTAAAAGATAAATGATGTCTGATTTGGGGAAGGATTCAGCATCTTCACTATTTTCCTTTGAGCTAGAAGTATCATTTATCTTGGTAACATACCCTAGAAAAAGCCCCACTGATTGGAACAGTTTTGCAGCTGCCTTTAGTGACAGTCATTCAACTTGCACCTTCACAGTACTGCAAACTTTAAACTTCAATGAATTTGCACTTTAAAATGTTTAGGCAAGATTAAAATGAATACTTTTCCTGTAAGGCCTTTTCACATTTGATTTCCGTTTTGTCAGCCTTTCCAGCTCAGATCCCATTGCTATAAAGGGACTAAAACAAGTTACCACTTCTCAATTAAAACAAACGAAAAAATTACATTATAGGCAAAAAATAAAAGTCAGTATAGTGCATATGTAGTTCATATTTTTAGCATACTTACAACTTTGAATTAATTACACGCTTTTTTATAACTGCTGTGGTGCTGCATTGCAGTTACAGTCATACTAAGAGTTTATAGAAATTTCTAAGGTTCAGGACACAAAACCCAGAAGTGCTCATGAACTTGTAAACCTGGTGATAAAACAGGTAAACTTGGATAACTAACACTGTTACCAGCAATCATAGGAATCCTAGAGCAAGAGGAATGGAAATTGGATGTTATACTTCTCAGTATCTTAAATATACAAAATATGTAATTTACACTAATATTAACTGATTTTATCTTTTGCCACACCTTTTAAGACAGTCGTATTGTATTTTGCAGATTTGAAGTCAGGAACTTGGAACTCAGGAAAAAATGACAAAAGCACCCATTTAGTGTCCAGTGTGAGGAACCTAAGACCTCACATGGCGAGGTCAGCAAAGGTTCAGCATTTTGTAGCATGTTTTCCAAATACAGTTTCTATTGATTTTAGCTGCAGTTGTCATTATTCAACATTTCAACAGTGAACTGAGTGAGTTGCCAGAAAAATAACAAGGAAACAGATGCCAAGTATAAAAATTTAGTCCATGTAATTTGAGGAACCTCCATTAAACACTGTGTAGCACAAGCAGGACTTGGCTCTGGTTAACTTAGACACATTCGGTTGTATTACTCTAGAGACTTCTTTATTTTCTTGTAGTGTTCTGACACATTTGTTATGGGTATTTAAAAAACTCTGTGTGTGTGTGTGTGTGTGTGCACATACATCCATACATATGTGCCATGTGCCTCTGTGTATGTGTGTGTGTACATGTGCCAAGTGAAATAGGACAGTATACACAGTAGTTGATGTGGCTGCACAGCCCTGATTTATTTCAAAATTCAGTATGCTCAGCAAAAAATGTGATCATGTCATTAAATCTTTTTCCTGATGAACAATGGGGCCAAATAAAGTTGAATTTTGTATTTTCAATATGTGGATCAGTAATCTGGAAGTCTTTCTTTCCACATAATTCTTTCCTCCACTGTTAAAAAGTAACATTGTTATTATTAAGATATGATATTGCAACTGATCTTTTTGAAGGGGCTGTAACCTTTCCTATCCTTACACAGGAAACTACCACTTCTCAGGGGCAGATCACTAGTAGGTAATCACCACTTACCTACTCAGTGCCAGAAGTAATGAAACTGCCTGAAGGTTTTATCTGTGTTTCTACAACAATTATACTGAAATTCAAGGTGGCTTGGCAAAAGGTCCAGATCCAACCTCAAATATTTGGATCAGGCCTCCCTATAAGTCCTCCAGATGAGTTGCCCCTTTCCATTTCCCCAGGGTACATCACCCAGTGGTGCAACCCTGGCACTATAATGTAGGGGCCCATCGCCTTGACCTCTGGTCCTGTTGCACCATCACCTTAAGGTGGCTCACAGTCACCTTAGCCTGGGGCACTGTTCACTCAGCCTGGGTCACCCTCCAGTCCATATGGGCTGCCAGCACATCAGGCAGGAATGCCATCATCCCAACCTGGGGCACCACCAACACAATCTGGAGCACCATCAACTTGATACAGGGCACTCTTACTCCAGCACAGAAAACCATCACCTCGGCGTGGAGCCTCATTGCCTTAATCTGGGGCACCACAAACTCAACCCGTGATTCTCTCCCCTCACCCTGGAACCCCATGATCAAAATCTGGGGGCAATCACCACAACTAGGGGCACTATTTCCTCAGCTTGGGGCCCCACTGCGTCAATCTGGAGACCATGATTTCAATTAGGAGCACTGTCACCTCAGGAGCCCATTGTTTCCACCCAGCATACCAGTATCTCAACCCAGAACTCCATTGCCTCAGCTTGAGGCACTGAGCGTACAGCTCCATCACCTCAGCCTGGAGCAACACCATGACAGACTGGGACACTGTTACCTCAACCTGGAGCCCCATCTCTTCAGCCCAGAGCAACACCGCTGCAACCTGGGGACCATCACCCTAACTTGGGGCAAAATCACCTCGACTTGGGGCCCCATGGCCTTAGTAAGAGTCCCAGCTCTCCACCCCATTCGCACAGAGCAAAGAAGGGCAGGAGGGGACTGATGTCTGTATCAGAAATAGCTGGCCAGCAGGACTAGGAAAGGGATTCTTCCCCTGTAGTTGGCACTGGTAGAGCCACTACCTGAGAACCACATCCATTTCTGGACCTCTCAATTCAGGCAGGACATTGAGGCACTGTAGCAAGTTTAGAGAAGGGAAATGAAGCTGGTGAAGGGTCTGGAGCACAAGTCTTAAGAGGAACAGCTGAGGGAGCTAGGGTTGTTTCACCTGGAAAAGAGGAGGCTCAGGGGAGAGCTTATTGCTCTCTACAAATACCTGAAAGGAGCTTGTAGCCAGGTGGGGATCGGCCTCTTCTCCTAGGCAACCAGTGACAGGATTAAAGGACACAGTCTTAAGCTGCGCTAGGGGACGCTTAGGTTGGACATTAGGAGGAATTTCTTCACAGAAAGGGAGATCAGACATTGGAACAGGCTACCCAGGAAAGTGGTGGAGTCACGGTCCCTGGAGGTGTTTGAGGAAAGACACGACGTGGCACTCAGTGCCGTGGTCTAGTTGACACGGTGGTGTTCGGTCAGAGGTTGGAGTCGATGATTTCAGAGATCTCTCCCAACCTCCTCGTTTCCGTGATTCCGTGGAGAGCCCGTGCCTGAGGGGCACCTCCCAGCGAGAGTCCCCGGCGCCCGGCTCCCTTCCCGCCCCTCTGAGGCACCGCCTCTCCCCGCCCGGCGGCGCGCGGGGCCGGCCGGGGCTGCGCAGGAGCGGGGTGGCAGCGCGGGAGCGGCCTCAGCGCTGCGCAGCTCCCGCCTCCCGTGGTCTCTCCTCTCTCTTGCCTGCCGTGCCTGTGAGTATCCGCCCGGCTGCCTGCGCGGTTACCACAACAAAGCCGGGGGAAGGGGGAGGCTAAGGGGGACACGGTGGCGGCCGCTGCTGCTGCTTCCTCCAGGGGGCTGCCGGCCGGGTGGTGGGGCCTGTGGTGCCTCCTCGCCACGGAAGGTGCTTGGAGGGCGGTTGGGGGCGGTTGGGGACGACGGGCGTGTTCCTCCCCCGTCTGCGGCAATTTTTTTCCCGAAACAAGGTGGGAGACATGTTTTGTTCGTGTGTACATATGCATTATTTTTAGCCATTATATAATTTTAAAAATTATTTTGTTTTAATTAGCTGTCTTGCTACTCGCGCTCCTGCCTGAGCGACGCGCACGTAGGTGTCCCCCGAGCGCGGCGTGCGCGCTGGCTTTGCAGGGCTAGGGCTGGCGTTGAGCTGCCAGAGTTTGGTCGTGTGTGTTACGCCCCACATCAGTGCTGTGCCTGCCCGTTTTGCTCCTCGGGGAGATGGGAAACGAGGTGGGAGATTCCGTCCTGAGGCACCGGCCCTCGTTGTCGCCGTAGTGGTCGGCTTTGGGAGCGAGTTACAGTGTCGTGCGTGCTATCCTTAAAGTTACCGGACTTTGAGAGACACGTTGCAGTGGTGCTCAAAAGGAGTTCAGAGGGGTGTTTTGGGTGGGCTTAATTATTGGGAATTAAGTCAACTGGAATGATTGTTGCGAACAGCTTGCCTCGAGCGCGTTAATCATCGCAAGAGTCACGTTTCCACTCTTTCCTCAGGACAGTCTTGTAACTCCTGCCCAGCGCTGGGCTGAGTTCTGCAGTGATGGTTCCCAAGGTGGGGCTGTGGTTTGGAATAATAACCAGCCACCAAATCTCTTGGCCCATGTAGATTAGGGGGGAAATCACAAATGAAACCTGGGCCCCTGCAGCAGAGCAGAGTACTGAATTCATTTGAAAGAGACTCAGTGAGATGGTACAACAAAACGCAATATATGTTGTGTTTGTCAAACATGTTTCTTCTTGTGGAGTTTTCACAGCACATTATGGAAATTGGCATTTTAAAATGTAGTTCAGCATGGTTTATGGCACACCTTTATGCCTGGCTAAAGTTTTTCCTTTCCAAACACAGTTTTTTGAAAACTGGTTTAATTATAGTATGCAAATACTTGCACTTATGTATTCTTACTATATAACAGAAATAAAAAAAATCTGGTGTTTGTATTTGGGCGTGCATGTGCTTAAACATGGTATGGTATGGTTATAATTTCTATGCAGCATTCATAAAAACACCAGGACAACGATGTGGGATAGAATTAATGTAACAGAAATAGCAGTGCTAGATTTCTTTTGTATCCCTGCTTTTGTCTGTAGTGAGGTGCTCAATGTAGTGCATAGAATGCATTGTACACATTTGTGCTTCTTTGAAAAAATAGTTAATCTCCCTTTTTTGGAAGGAAAGTGATTGCTTGAATTATCGGTGGAGAGAGAACAAAGTTCCACAAAGCTAAATTCTTCAGAGGAGAAGAAAATGAAGTTGTCATTGCTAGAAATTAAGTAAGCTTAAGAATGGGTTTGTGAAATAATTGGCATTTAAAAATATAGTTGTCAGAGCTTTGAACACTGCTTTTGAAATGCTTCAAGCTCTTCCAACCCTTCTTCCTGGTTTGTTTGTTTTTTTTCTGTAGTGCGTATGTTATTCTTTGATTTTTCTCAACAACCTAAGTAATACTTGTAATGTGTTGGAATAGAAACCAGGGAAAAGGACAAGTAATTTAGGGATATTCTATTCCTTTTCTTGGAACTTAAAGCTTTTATGACCTACTGGGATTTATTGTTTTGGTTTTGTGCTTGCCCATGTTTAGAAGGGCATTCAAAGCCTGTGTGTCTTTGTAAGACTTCCATGGGCTCAGAGGGCCGTTGGGACTGCTGAGCCCATTGAGGCTTTGAATGCAATTGGCCAATCCCTTGAAAGGCTCAACCCAGGAACGCATAGAAGTGCGAATTTTGTAGGATGGGGTTCATATGGTCATCTGTGGCATAGATTGCGGGACTCCCACACAGGAAGGGAGACCCGAGAGTCCTGGCCAGGACTTTGAAAAGACGAGAGGAGGCCTCTTGTTGGTTGCTTCAGATAGTTGTTTTAATTAGCGTTATCAGAGAAACAGAGTGCTGGAGCGCAGCACCCTGCAGAGTGTTCAAAAGATGGGCGCCGAAAAAGAGCTTATCGCAAATTCTTGGCCCTTTTAAAGGTAATTGACCCAATAGAAGCTTGAAACGAAACATATTTTCACTTTTCTGCCAATGCCCAACAAACCCAACTCCTGCGTGGACAGGAACTGCGGAATTTTTCATCCAATCATTCTAAATCACTTCTGTCGCAAGACATGGAGGTATAGAAGAAGAAACCCTGGAGAACAACAACTGTCCTCCATCTTGGCATTTTTAGCTTTTATCTATTTACTACATAAACAACCCCAAAACCTCTAAATTCTTCACCTTGTGACACCACTACAAACTATTCTATCATCTGGTTCAAACCTTTCTAGATTCAAACTCTTCCCAAAGTGTTGGCAATTTTTTCCATGGACAGAGGTCAAAATAAGTGCCGTCCAGGGGGGATAAATCCTTCAAAACTGGCAGGACAATATCTCCTGCACCTTTGGTACCAACATAGATGACAGGATTATCTACAAGCTTTTTAAAGTCTGCTCTTTCGGATGACATAATATTACACCTGAAGCTTAGGTGTAAGAATCTGAAAGTGAGCTGTATCCTAGGTGAACCTACGTACTCCCTAAATTCATGGGGGATAGGCAGACTGTTACCTTACTGCTTCCACCAGAGCTGTTTCATTCTTTGCTTCCTGATACTGTGTTTGACCAAGACTGGTGATAGTAATGGTCTAAAACATGATCCATGTTCCTTGGCTGAGTTATTTTCCATCCAGCAATTTCAACTGATGTGTAAGTCACAATTCAATGATGAGTATTTGTCATTCTTGAAGTGTTTCATTGTAATAATAAACACTGGAACTCCAAGAAACCCATATTATGTTGAATTTTATAGAGTCCTCTGTTTTGACATCTTCCCTGCTTTTCCATACTTGATATTTTCTCATCTGAAGAAAGGAACAAGTCACAAAAATATAATGCAAGAGATTATCTCAAGAGGCTTTTACCTCATTTGCCCCTTACACACATTCTGCGGAAACAGAAATATATTTAGACTCTTCCTGAGTGATATTTTTTGAAGCTGCTTTTTGTATACTGATTTAGTGACTGAATTTCTATGCTTTCTCCTGCTCATCTGTACCAGGCAGTGCTTGTTCCTCTTATATAGAAATATATTCACTGAAAATTAAGAATTGCATCTTATTTTCAGTGGTTGTGGACAATGTAATTGTTACATCTGTAAAACTGTATGTGTATGTTTTAAATTGTGATAATAGACACATCTTGTGATGGAGGGCCTTATGAAGGAAATTCTTCCAGAAACTCAGGTCTATTTGACATGTGTTGAAGCACATCTATGCCAACAGTTAAAGGAAATGCTGATGACACACCTATTTGTCTAGTCAGGTCACTAAGCACACTAAACTTGTAATGTTAGAAGCATGAAAATGCTTGCAGTTCAGTGGGCATTTCTGTTGTGACAGACAGTTCATGTGTTGTGCCACTTGGTAGGGATGGTCTGGTATTCAGAAATATGCTGTGATTTATCTGCTGCTGGACTCCATCAATAGTTTGTGAAGTGGTGTACTTGATTCCGTTGTGGTCCTGTCATCTATTTCAGGACTGGCAAATGTAACTCCAGCCTTTACGTGGCAGATAATGCTGAAGCTTTGCTTTAATAAGAGCAGTTGTTTTCCTTTTTCTTGAATACAGTTTTGAACTGCTGGGCCAGACTCTCCCCCATCAGTTGTGGGTAGCCTGGTTGACTACATGTTGCCTCAAAATTTAAATCTTGATATCAGACAGAAATACTCTTCATCGATACGTACCAGTATAGGAGGAGTGGGAAAACAAAGCTGGGCCTTTACTTTGGTCTTCATCATCAATACCTGGCAGTAGAGTCTGTGTTTTTCTGGGCTTTTTGTACCTGTTCTATATTATCAAAAGACTGTGGCTATGGGTCACTTTTGGGAAAGATCAATCCCAGTGACCAGTTTTCTCCTAGCAGCTTGCTGCTTTGTTCACTTTGAGATAGTTGGAGTTGGGACTCTTCCAGGTAGTGAGAAATTGTATGGCAGCAGCCCCATGAGACTTCAGTGTGGGTGGTGTCACTTATGCTTGTAGGAATGGAAGGCCTTCCAGAAGCTGCTGCTACTTTTATCAGCCAACATATGATTCGTTGCTTTATTTTTGATTGTAATGGTAAGCTACTTCTTTTCTTCCTGGGTTTAGAGGGTTTGCAAGTCATTTTCTTGGGATTCTCAGCAATGAATGAGTAGCCATGGTCTGTTTAGACAGACCTGATGGCCATCATCACTCCCATCATTTAACCACAGTATTCTCTGACCCAACTTTTCTGCTCAAGAGGTCACAAGGTGACCTTTGCTGAAGAGCCTGAAGAACAAATATTTAATGTATGTGTATGAGTGAAGTCCTGGAGCTACAGATACACACCTCTCAGCATAATGTATTGCAGCTTTTTCCAGTAGGGGAATGGCTTCTTTTTGGCTCAAGAGGAAATATTTTTTCTTTCCTCCCCCCTCTTTTTTTCCCCCCTGTTTTTGCCTGTTGTCTCTCCTCCCTGCCTTGTACATTAACTTGAAAGCCTTTGCCCAGCAGTTATCTGGGGCTCTTTGGTGGTCATGTGCTTTCATTTGCTTTAACCATTATGGCAATTGGCTGTGTTCCAGGATTTTTTAGTGCCCATTGACTAAACTGAATTCTTACTTGAAATAGCCAGGAGACTTAGGACTTTCTGTTGCAACTCTTTTAAAAAGACTCAAGAGTACTTTGAAGCATCTCCAGTGAGCCTGCCTGTTTGAGACAGAACTGCTGTTCTGTCATGGGTTTGAGAGTTACTAAACTGTATCTTAGAGTACACAGGGGAAAATCCTTCCATTGCGTCCAGCAGAGAGAACCAGGACTAAAAGCAAACCAAAACAAACAATGGGGAAAAAAAGCAGAGGAGTAAGGGTAGCAGTGGTGGTGTATTCTGACCCCATAAATTTGAAGTAGTAAGTCTTCCCTCCTTCCTCTTCTCTGGCTAGGAGAGAGAAAAAGACAGTGAAAGTCAGCTGAGAATCAGCTAGACAAGTGGTTTCAGACACACTAGAAACAATGGTAGTTCTGATCTGAGCTGGAATTAGGTCCTGTGAGATTTGGTCTGTGGAGGACAAATGTGCTTCCATGGTCTGTTCAGATTACTTAGTTAAGGCATAAGTCTGCTACTGTCTCATGAGCCAACAACAAGAGGGTTGTTATTAATCAACAATAATAATTTATACATAGGCTGTAATCTGAGCAGAGGGATTCACTTCCATGTAGTTATGGCAGCAGCAACATGGTTACCTTAAATGGACAGAGCCAGATTTTTCTTGCAGATGTACCATGAAAGAATAGAAGCTAATAACAGTTGCAGGATGTCACATGGAAAATTCTGATTAAAGAGAAAAAAACCCTGTTAATTACAGAATCACAGAATGGTTAGGTTGGAAGGGACGTTAAAGCTACCTAGTTTCAGCCCCAATAAGGGTTGTCAAGCACTCAAGCAGATGTCCCCATAGCACAAGTGTTCATCCTTGGAGTTTTTGAAAACGTGGTTGGACAAGGTCTTGAGCAAAACTAGATCCAGTTTTGAAGCTGACCCTGCTTTGAGCAGTGAACTGGACAATGTCCAGAGGATCATTTCCTAAACTTAAATTTTTCTCTGATGCTAATTCCAGCTCCTGTCTGCCTTGTGGTGTTTTGCAGAATAATTTGCCTGTGCCTCAATGGGCCCTTCCATCTTGGGTCTAGTGAGGAATGTATGGAGCTTGCATAGATTTATAGTGTTGGAGTTTATTCTGAGCTGAAGTTGAGGCCTTGTGTTCTGTAGATTGGTTCAAAACCAGTCATGGTTTGAACTGGGGAAATTGGTACCCAAGTTTTAAGAACTTGTGGTATGCAGAACAGCTGTAGCAGGTATTGTGCTCTGAACTTGGAAAATCAGAATATCTACTAAAGAGACTGGTTGTTTCATTCATTGGGGGTTTCCCTTAAGGGAGGTAGCTTCCTGAGAGCTATACTTCTTCCTTTGCATGCTTTGTTGGTCTTAGTAGGAAATATGAAAGCTTTAATTAAAGAAGAGGTAAATAGAGCTGAATATGTGTGGTTTGTCGCACAGATTTTAAGACTTGTGTTTTCTCATGTTTCCCCTCTTTTGAACTAACAAACCCCCAAAAGTAGAACTGCTGTCATCCTAACATTTTTATTGCTCTCTTCTAGATGTTTTCAAATTTGTCTTTTTTGCTTGTTTGCTGGGGTTTTTTTAAGCTTCAGCCAAAAATGAGGAAGGGTGGGAGACGGACACAGGTGCAGTTCCTTTAGCATTTTCAACCTCTCCCAAATTCACCATACTAAGAGGCAGTTTGGCAGTCAGCAGGTTTAGGGGGGCAGGATCCCCAGAGCCGAAATAATGAGAGTGTAGAATCAGAGGATTTTTGAACTGTCATAAAGAACATGTACCAATGTACCATTGGAAGTATAAGTCATTTATTTAAAACACTTTCAACCTAAAACACTTTCAACCCTAAACCAGAAGGTGCCTTGTTGGAGCTAAATACAATATTATACTGCTTCTGACGCTTTACTTGTTTTTTAATACATCCTAAAATGGTGTCTGTTCTTTTTTGTTGCTGTAAACATACTATTGACTCATAGCTGTGCTGTATTATGGCCTTTGTGGTGATGCACAGGATGCACACAGTAACATCAGACATTTCTGATTCAGCCCCTAGCAAGTGTAAAGGGCTTGTTTTCTCCTTCTATTAAATACTAGAATCTTATGATGTCGTGAAAGCATTTAGGCCCTTCAGAGGATGCATAACGTGCAAACTCAGAGTGTGATGTCCTGCATGGTAGGAATCTGTGTGTTACCAGATGGGAAAAAAACCCACCTTTCCTTGGAGCATGGTAGTCTGCATGCTAGGAATTTTTGTGTTACAAGATAAGGAAAAAAACCCAGTTGTCCTCTCTATATAAACCATCCTCTTCCTTGATCATGAAAGTAGAATGCTTACAAGAAAAGAAAGTTGGTCACTGCTTGTGTCTGAATGTCTTGGATGCACATGTTTCAGATGATGTGCATTTTAAAAAGTAAAAGATATAGTGGATAACTTCAAGGTTTTACCAAGTTTAAAACACCTCCAGTTTTTCACTGAGTACTTAAAGTACTTCATAAGTGTTAGTTTCTGACATTCAGAAATGTTTTCAAAAGGCAGTATATGTTGAAACACAAACCCATATCTAAATCTGTATTCTCATTACACTACTTTCTCTGTACCATCCTACCTTGGTAGCAGATACTTTATATTGCAGTCATGCGTAATGGCCTGCTCCTAGGCATTGCCTACAAAAATATTTCAGGTGGTGCTGTAGTTGGCAGGTTT
Source organism: Ifrita kowaldi (assembly GCA_013398055.1). Lineage (NCBI taxonomy): Eukaryota > Metazoa > Chordata > Aves > Passeriformes > Cinclosomatidae > Ifrita > Ifrita kowaldi. The sequence continues at coordinate 573,856 of VZRS01006878.1, read as the reverse complement.
GCAGCTGGCAGGGGAAAAACACTCAATACGCGTGGTGTGATTAGGGTCTTGATCTGTTTTTTGACATGGAGGAGGATGTCCAAATGCTGCTTGTTCTTTGGGTAGTGCAGCAGCAGGCAGTGGTTGACCTGGGCAGGAGCTGAGTGGTCTTTGTTCTTCCAGTGTCCATCTGGGGAGAATGTGGATGTGGTCTCAGTAGGGAGTCAGACGCTCAGTGTGTCAACCCCCTGACAAGGAAATGTGGGTCCCTAAAGCCCTGACAGCCAGACTGCATGTTCTCCTTGGCTGCTTGGCCACTGCTTTCTGATCTTAAAATGGGTCAAGCTTGAAGGGATTAAAAAGTGGTATAAAGTAGTTCTTCCTAAACTAGGAAGAACTGCAGTGAGGAAGAGACAAAGACAAAAGGGTGCGCTTGGCTGGGGTAATGAGTGATTGTTACAGTTGCAAGAAAAATGGGGTGAGAGGTAGAGAATTACATGGGGAGAAGAAATGTTACAGTAAAAAAAGATCTGGCAAATAATTAATGGCCAGCCTGCTCTTTGGAGTTGATCATGCTTGTGTTAGAGAGTTTCATGGCAGAAAGCCACAAAAAGCATGTGTTTTTTTGTAAATAAATACAGAGGTCACTAGAATTAGCAGTTAATGGTAAGTATTTGACTGTAATGACAGTTTTTTTGGGGGATTTCAGAATATCACTTGTTGATTCTGTATTTTAAAAACTGGCAACATAGCAGAACTCTGTATTTCTCCTAGAAGTAAAGTTACTCTCTGTGTTGTATATAAATGGGTGCGAAATTGTACACAGAGCCAATTTATTGATTTAGGCATGGTTTATCAGCAAAATTGCTTCTTTTGTATTGCTTCGTCTTGGCAAATTCCAGCTCTGTTGCAGACACTCTAGATGCAGAAGTGGAATAGCATCCAAGAATACCATCTCTTTGTTTATTTCCTCTTGTTTGTTTTTAATGGAAATGACAGAATTAATTAATCTTCAGTTTGTGAATGATTGAGTGTCAGTGAGAGACATGGCATGTCTGTTTCCCATTAAGATGAAAGCTAAAGTTGTTAGGGACTTGTACTGGAGGAATGGAATATGTATTTGGCAATGGAATGACTGCTGTTCCTCGGGCAGGGTCAGACTGCTAAAGGATCTCTCCTGTACTGGTGGTTGCTGTCTGTGAAGCAGTTATGGCTCAGTCTTCATAGAAAAGAGCCCACTGGCAGGTGAGCTGTTCCTGAATCATGTAGAGTGGGAAGATGCTCCTTGGCTGGCATTAATGGTGGAAAGGTATGTACAAGCTTCTTGCTATCTTTTATCACCTTTTGCCACCTCTACACTGCCCTTTTGTCTTGAGCTAAATCCCATCATCACTTCAGAGACTGTGTTCAGAAAAGTCATCTGAGAAGTTGTGGTGTAATTACACATTATAGCCAATGAGATACTGTTAGTTCAGTCTCCTTTGCAGGCATAGCATTACATAAACTATAAATACATGGATGTGATTACACTCAACAAAACTTTGTATTTTAAGCTCTACTAAAGTTTTCAGCTATATTAAGCTGTACTAGTTTGTCTGTGTCCACCTGCAAACCTTTTTGCCTTAGCCCCTTATGCTCTTACATATACAACAGTGCTAACAGTATTTCAAATTTGTTTGAGACAAGCAAAATACACCAAATGCCTACTTTTACCAATCAGTCATAATACTTTCAGCTACAAGCTGGAGAGATGCTAGTTTCTTAAGTAATAAAAGCCTCTCATCATGGAGAAGAAAGGGTTTTAATTTTTACACTGTACTTCCCACATTAATTTTCTTCAGAGAATTGGCTTTGTTCAAGTCGTACTTGCTAAATAAATAATTAATGATCTGTAGTTTACAGGTTTTGTTCCCTTCTGGTTTAGACTACATGAGGTAGAAAATTAAATGTAAATAATGTGTTACTCTTCTGATTGTTTTTTATTTTTCTATTGTGCATGTTCTTATTTCTTAAAATGCATTATCCTTTTAGGAAGCTGCTCTAGAAAAACTTCCAGGAATTCACATGATAGTTGCACATTGCAGGCTGTGCAAGCTGCCTGAAGCCAGGTATCACAAGAAGTGACATGAAGGGTGAAATCAGTAGCCCAGCTGAAGTGCATCTGCACCAATGCACGCACTATGGGTAAAAGCCAGGAGGAGCTGGAAGCCGTGGTGCTGCAGGAAAACCATGATGTAGCCACCATCACAGAAATGTGGTAGGATGATTGTCATGGTTGGAGTGCTGCAATGGTTGGTTATAAGCTCCTCAGGAGGGATATGAAGCCAGGAGAAGTGGTGGAGTGGCCCATTAGGGAGTGTTTCGACTGTGTAGAGCTCAGGGATAGCAGATAAGGCTGAGTGCCTGTGAGTGAGAACCAGGGACAAGGCCAACGTCCTGAGGGGTGTCTGTTACAGGCCACCCTGCCAGGATGAAGAGGCACATGAAATTGAAGATCTGTAAGAAGCAGGGTGGTTTCACAATGGCTAGCACCTGTTCTTGTGGGAGACTTTAACTTGCTGGATGTCTGCATTCCCAAAAGTGTTTTACTCCTTTGTTTTGTTACTCTTTGAAGAGCTAGGTGCATTAGAGAGTTATCTTTGTGATCCTGAAAATTGATCTCTGTTTCTGTTGCTTAATAGTGTTTTCAGCTTTATACAACATCTAACCATACGAAGTCTCTTTTCAGTTCTTTGGCTTTGTTATTCTTAAAACCATAGCAGGTTCCAGACTTTCTGGTTTTATGTTGTGATTTGAGAAGCATATTTTCAATTACTCTAAACCAGTATTATTTGAGAAGTGGCAAAATATCTGAGTGACCTTCAAAAATTCTGTATTTTGAAGTCATTTTTAGCTAGAGCCTTTCGTGGAAATTCCTTTTTTCCACCTTTGTTTGCCATGGCAACAAACTATATGTAGTTTAAGGGAGACCATCCATCTTGTAAAATATTCTGGGTTTCCAGCCTTGTATAGTTGTTTCCACTGCCTTCATGTTTGGTTTCCTTGGGTCTAAAGAATGTTACATATTTATTGTTTGTAGCTTTCTAAATTTATGTAAAATCTGTTGTAAAGAGTAGGAGAAAAGTGCCTCTGGCTAGATGGGACTGCTAGTCTTTGATACTGGCTAATTTTGTTTGGTTGTGGGGTGTTTGGATTTTTTATTTTAACTCTGTATTTATGCTACTAATGAGTGGAAACTTTTGTATCCTCCTGCCACATGCATAAGAGTGAACACCATAAAATTGTGCAAGTATGACACAATAGGAGCAGATTTGTAGAACATAATGGGTAGCACTGAGGTCCTGATATCCACAATATTATTTATTTGGGCTAACCATGATGTGGTCCCATGGACTGAATGGTGGCTGCTGGTTTAAATGCACTGGTTTCATGCCTGGATCACACTTTTTAAAGTCTAGGTTCATCTGAAAGAATTAAGTTTCCTTACTGTACTGTGGAGTGTGATGTACAGAGGACTGTCATGAGAAGCAGGCTCCTTATCCAAACTATAACATGAACACTGACACACCCTACATCTGTCACAATTTAACCTATAGAGCCATGGATCTTTCAACATAAATTGAAATTTCTTCTACTTTTCAGTGCTGAAAGTCTGCAGTGTGTATGGCTGTGTCAGCCAAGATGGTGACCACTGTATACAAACAAGGTTTTCAATATAAAATTCCGACTAATGGTAGCTTATAAGTGGCTCTAGCTTAAAATGGTTCTAGCTTAAAGGGACAAAATAAGACACTTTAATTGCTTATTTGTAGTAAGGATTTTTTAGCCACTAACAGGGTTTGACAAATTTGCTTAGAAGTAGTAGTTTTGAAATTGTGATGGGTTGGCTTAAAGTAAAGCTTTCCGGTCTAACATATAAGCTGTGTGCAATAAGGTGGCACTACATGTTTTTACCAAGCTCACTATGGAATTGTTTTTATCAACTTCATGTAATTAATTGCAGAATTATAAATTACTAGAGCTAAAAGAGTGAAGAGCAAAACTATTACACTAAAAGTATACTTGGACCTGTTTTTAACGCAAATCTTTGGAAATGTTTTCTGATGCTTATAGGTGGCACTTCATATTTCATTATGGACCGTTTTGAAGACATATCAGATGGTGAAGTGGATCATGCCTTCTTTGATAGTGACTTTGAGGAAGAGAAAAAGAAAGCTGAAGAAAATGGTGAATATATAGAGAAAGAAAGTACAAAGGCAGCTCTTAGAGACACTCATTTGGTTTCTAATTCAAAGGATGAAGAGTGTTGTGAGGAAAGTGAAGGAAAGCAGATAGATTTGCAAAAGGATCAGTCCCTAGAAAACAGCAAAGATCCTGTTGAAAATGCTTCATCTTTGACAGTTTCTTCAGTTGCAGAGAATGCGGGTACATCTGGAGTAACACCTGCAGCAAACAGCAGAACACAGGAGAATGTTCCTGCTGGAATTCCTAAAATAGTTAAAGAAGGTGAAGAAGATTACTATACAGATGAAGAAGATAGTAGTGATGATGGCAAAAAACAGAAGGTTAGACCAAAGTCAGCTAAGCAACCAAACAACATAAAAAAGGCTAGCAAAAAATATACTATCAGCTCCTCCTCTTCTTCTTCCTCCTCTTCCTCATCCTCCTCATCATCCTCAAGCTCAGACACAGATTGTTCTGATACAGATTCTGATAGCTGTTTATCAGATTCACCTCGTTTGTCCCCAAAGAGGAATGCTTGTAGAAATGCTCTTCTGTCTCCAAAACAAAAATTCAAGTCAGCAATGAAATTAGCAGAAGGAAAACCAAAGCTTGGTGATGACTTGGAGGAGTCTGAAGACACAGTGACTGATGTGACACCTCTGTCAACTCCAGACATCAGTCCTATCCAGTCTTTTGAATTTGTAGCGTCAAATGATAAGAAACTAAAAGTAAAGAGACAGGAAAATGTGAACCAAGAATTATATGGTAATTTTCAGAATTTAAGTATAACACTAAATGTGCAAAACCTATGGGGCTGGGGAATTCAATCTTATATCTGTATTTTTTTCATTAGATTCTGAGTTTGATCGCAGATATAGTCGAAAAGTCTTGCATGATGCCATGGACCTGAATCAGCTTCTGAAAGGTGATTTTTAAATTTTCTTTTTTACAAAATACAACATTTGCATGTTGTTGAGAACAACTGTGTTCTAATAGAAGAGAGTGGATACACAGATGGAGTGAATTGAAAAAGATTTGATATATTAACAAATTGAATAATAAAACTGCACAGGTATTTTAAGGTGTACTGGACTATGGCACAATTTAATATCTAACTTAAAACATCAACTTTTCTGTAGAAAGGCTGGATTATCAGCCTCCAAAACTGAAAGACAGTCCAAAATTTCATTGAATGATAAATGGTATTCATATACTTAAACTTCTAGTACCTTTTCAATAATTAAACAGAAGTATTTGAAATCCTTTTCTGAACTAGGTGTCCGCCTTCTAAAATACCATAGGTTTAGTAATGGTATTTTAAAAAGAAAAATAGCAGATAATCTTTACTAAAACTCGAGTGGTTGCTTCTGGGTAGTAGATTTAAAAAATCTAATAATGAAGCCTAAGACAATTTGGAGTGCCTTTCCCTGCATTCATTGCAAACCTTCATTATATGGGGTGAGAATGCCCTGGATGATCTCGTGCATATTTTAGGGTCTACACGGTGCTTTTGCATTTGTTTTCATGGCCCAGGGTTTTTGGTACTAACATCTCTGGAATAGAAAAGGCTTGACTCAAAAAATCTGCTGATCTCAGGTGAGGAAAGCCTCTTGCAGTTTAAGTCTGGTATGTTCCAAGCCAGGTTTGCTGTGTTGAAGTAAGCCTCGTATGACTAAAACTGCATGTATTGTGTTTCTTCACTTTGCACCTTGCCAGATTGAGTTTTTAGTGAATAAGGATTTAAAATGTATTGTATGCATGGTTTAAATTGCCTATAAGTAAAAAATGAGGATTTTATTTGTATGGAAATTCTCTGAGGTTAAGAAAAGCAACACTAGCCATCAAGATAGGTAGCGCTGATTCTCATTGCTGATGGTCCTTGTTCAGCCATTCTTTCATACTGGTAACATTGTATGTTTCTAGTATGAAACATACTAGAAACAATTCCAACAATTCCAGTTGTCAAAACATGACATGAAAAGTTGTTGCTAGGCAATTGAAATTATGATGTCCTATGTCTTTATTTGGTCCCTGTTAGCAAGAAGCTATTTAATAACCGATGATTACCAGTGGATTCATCTCATCCCTAAAACAAATGTGTATTATAGCTCAGAGCAGGTATTCTCAGAGATGAATCTCTGTTGGGGAGAGGAACTTTTTCCTCAAAACTGAAAACCAATTCTAAATAACAATAATAAAGATAGAGTAATGAGAAATAGAATTCATATAGTCTAGCAGCTAATGTTCCTGATTAATGTGTATATTACTCCCAAGTGCCTCTCTAAATCGGCAAGCACAACGCAGCTTAATTAGTTTGGACATTTTCAAGTTTAAATGGGGCAGAATTATTAATGGTGGGAAGTAACTAGTCTGGGAAAATAGGAGCTAATCTTATTCTGCATTATGGCTTACAATTTTTTTTTGTACACATTAGGGAGAAGAAAAATTGCAAATAATTTTCTCCCACCCCCCAGTCTCCGTTAAATGTACATCAGAACTGCATAGGCATAAACATTGCTTCAAGTGAGAACACTGCAAGCCCAGACCTAGTGCATCAAAAAAAATTTTTAAATAATCATTATTTGATTTTAAAGTACAATGTTCTCCAAGTGCTTTATACTGATGAAGCATTTTATTTAAGCTTTTTCAAATACGCTTGTAATATAGCTGGACCTGAGCATTTACAGCAGTTATACAAGTTTAATTTCCCAAGGTCCCCAGACACTTGCAGAATTTCCATGTGATCTGTTACTGTGTTGTTTCTATGGGGCACACAGTAATTAATTTTGTATGATTGTTCACGTTACCAGTGTGTACATTTGGGAAGACTGGAATCTCTTGTATTAAAAAAAGAATTGCAAGAACAAAAAAAGGAAAGAAATTTGTTCAAAGAGCAAGTTTTGGACTAGCACAAGAGTCTGGTTATTAGGCAGCAAGGTGGTTTGTGTATTAATTTGAAGCATTTAGAAACTGTTGCAGTTAAATTTGAAAGTAATTGAAAAAGTTTTTCCTTTATATGTCATTCACCTATTTGTGTTCATAGTGAAAACTATTCATTTGTAAGCATTTAAAAAATTGCATGTGGACAAAAATTGATCATGCCTTTACAACTCCTAAAGCTATGCTTGTTCTTGATAAAAGCCAAATTTTCCATTATGCATTTCGTAGTAAGCCAAAATCTCACAAATAGCATCATTCTGGTTGGAAATCTCATAGTCTCCCTGCTGTATATTGCACTTTGAGTGTTTTTAGATAGGTATTGCTGACAACAGGTGTGATTATAAATTTCCAGATAGAGATACAATTTTTCAGTTGTTTCATGTTATATAGATCTTTGTATGTAATTATTTTGTGATTTGATGATGTTTGCACTTTGCTATAAACCTTAAAGTATTTCAGTAAATTAAAAACTGAAAGCAATATTCTAAACCCATAATAATAAAAAATGTCAGTTATTTCCTCTGCTGTACTCTTGAGTAATCTGAACACAAAAAGAGAAATAAGTATGGCAATGCAAAGAAATAGATTGTAAAAGATTGTTTTTGAAGGTAATTTCATAAATCACCATTTAGAAAACTGGGAATAAAATAAATTGGAAAGTCTTCTGATGCTATTTTTCCTTGATGCTATGTCTCGATTATTATGCAGATAAAGAGATGGGTTAAGTATATGAGTATGACTAAGCAACTAAGCACTCATCCATCTCAACCCATTATGCTACAGACTTGCTCTCTGTCTTTGGACAAATCTCTTGCTTTCTGTAGTTCAGAACAGTTTACTGCTAAGATTTCTCCATATCTCTTTATCTAAATTTGTTTGGTATCAGTACAGTGGGATAGCACAAGGTATATAGAGTGCTATAGAATTTAGTACTTTGTGTTTTCTTCTCTGTAAAATGGGGTTGATACCTGCTTATTTTACAGAAGTGTCTGTAAGAATTAGTCTGTAAATCCATGGTGTTAGCTATTATTAACTTGAGGAGGTGGTGTGATGGGGTAAGTAGGGCAATTGGCCAGAGACTGAAGATCAGTTCTATCCTTGAAGCTCTCACTGACCTCTGTGCTGATAAATCTTTTTGCCTCTTCTATGCCTTAGATTTTTAAAATAGTCAGAGCTCCCTCTGTGAAAAGCACTGTAACATATTATTATGAAAGTAAAAGCTCTGTGTTTCTGAATAAAATCTATTGTAGAGAATTAAATAGCAGCTTCAACTGAGCATGTAGCAATCACTTCAATTTTTTTTTCTCATATAATTTGTCATTCAGGAAATGGAACAAGTTTTTGATAACTGAAACTTTGTTCTCTTTAGGGATATGTTATCTGTGTGCTTATTCGCGCTGAACTAGTGTATTTGTAGAAAAGCTGCTAAGCAGTATCTAAATTTAAAGTAGACTTTACAATATATACATACCCAAACAGTAGAGTTGAACTAAGTATATATAGCTTTTCTGTGGAATTCCATTTAGTGTGTATGTTCAGAGTTTCAACTAATTTTCAATGTGTATATGTATTCACGTGCTTGGTTTTCACAGGTCTAGAAACTCATGTTGAGGTAGAAAAGCAATTACTATCTTACATTTAGAGTTTGAAAACAGATTGAAAATCTGCAAGATTATGGAGAGATCCAGACTTTCCCAACATCTATGAGCAAATGTGTAATTACGGGGAAAAAAAGTCCAGCACATGTAAGATACCTGTTGTGTTTCTAATGATATCAAGAGATAACTAGCAGCCCTATTGAAGCATGTTTAAATAGGGAAAATTTTTACCTGAAAAGGACATTCTCCTTCTCTTAAAGAAAACCCCACCAAATAATGAATTCTCCAAAATCCCATTTAAAGAGCTCTGTGGCCTGCAATAATGGATGTTCTAGGAAGTATTTGTTTAGAGATACCATAGGGAAATAGTTTCACTCTTAAACTACTATATATTGATGAAGAACTGTGGTTTATTTAATCCTTTTGTGTTTTTCAAATGTGATACAGATGTGGTAGTGTAGCAGTATAAAATAAAATATCAGTCAAGTGTAAGCATTGAAGCAACTTATATTGGCATTGCAAAAGATACACTGAAACATGCATGATTTTAATTTTAGCCTTAATGCCATTAGGACAGCTGTATCGTCCTGTCCTAATGCATTTGACTTGCTAATTATAAGTTGTATTTTATATAAGGTTTGGCCTTTCTCATTCTGCAAGGTTATTTCTATGCTTAGAAATTGAAAGCAATAGACAGCTTGTTTATGGCTTAAAAAAAAAGTCAGGTATCTCTCCATGGAAACCAGCTTTCATAGAAATCCTGTGAATACCAGGGAATTTTCTTTTTCTGCTTACCAGTAAATGAGAACTAGACTGCACACTGTGCAAGTCGTTATGCAAATGCTGCTGCTTATTTATCGTCTCCCCCAAATTATATTTATGGTCTGACTGACAATGAAAGTAACTAGAGGTTTAGTTAAATTACTTATTACCCACTGATAGAGTATGAATATGACAGATAAATCATATTTCATTGTTCTAAGACTTACAAACTTTTAGAACCTTAAATCATAACCTTAAGCTGTAGTGTTATCTCATGTTGTCACGGCCACTGCAAAAATAGTCAGGTACACCACTCAAACACTTAGGCTTTGTGATTAAAGAGTAGTGTGGGTGCATTGTTGAATAAATCACTGAAACAACTATGAAACTCAAACACCTGAGTTACATAACATGAACTGTGCTACCAGTATTTAATAGCATTTGGAATCTTACTTTGTTTTTGCTTATTGATGGTGAAGTGTCCCTGGTTTTGTGGGCATGTGCTGATCTTACTTAGACACCTACTGTCTTTGCCATGAAAGCATGTTGCCAGTGAGTGGTGGCATGCATTCAGTGCATATTGGACATACATTCCTGCTGTGGATTACCTGTGGGTTTTCTGTCATAGCAAGTATGTGGAGAATAGGAATATGATGCTGTATAAATGGTGCTTTGCAGAGGCAGGTTGGACAGATTTTCAGCCAGGCAACTGGAAGCAGTGGCAACTGTTACTGTTGATTTGAAGTTCAGGGATCAGAAGTGTCTTTCTGAACCGAGGAAAGAATGTCACCTCTGCTTCAGGAAGACCTACAGAAGTTTTTCCCCACTGCTTTCTAGATTGCTTCTGTGTTTTATTTGAGCATCATTTAAGGAGTGGTGATTTCTTCTGCTTGTTTTGTTAGGAACAATCATGCTGTAGTATCAGTGATGCTCTTTCAGTAAAATGATGCAGTATGCATTCTGTTGTCTCTTTTTTCTACTAAACTTTAGATTCTGTTGTTACACAGTTCCTATAGAAATCAGTGTTGCATTTATGTGGTTTAGAAAAGATTGTCTATGGATAGGGTCCATTAAGTTATGGTTTGCTTTGTTGTGGTGTTTGCTGCTTAAATTCTTCCTTAACTTAGATCTTAACTGAGTAAAACATAACTCTAGTAAGTTAATTTAACAGCTTGAAGAACAACAAACCAGGTATTTTTACTGTGTTACCTGATCCAATGCTTTGGTGTGTTGCAGCACTATTGCAGCAAAGAGCTAGTAGTGAAATTTCAAATGTGGTTCTTGGGTCATATAGAAGGCTAATAATTAAAAGATCATTTGAGGAACTAGAGAGTTTTGGATCGATATTTTCATTCCATCCCCTTGTAAAAACACTTGCTGCTCCATGTGTTGTATTAGATCTGAACTTCTGGTGCAATATTAATGAGTCTTCCGTAATTCAGCCATCTGTCAATCGGTTCTTACTGGGTTTTGGCAGTTCTCTGCTAAGGCTTCACTGAGTCGCTTCACAACAGAACCTTTGTGGTGTTCTTAATTCTTTCACTGTATTAATATATTTCTCTTGAGTTGTGATAAATTCAATATTATGACTGTTAGCAAGCTCTCAACCTCAAAAGTTCAACAGAAAGCTGTTGGCAGTAGTAAAGTCAGTTTCTACATTAAGAATAAATAAATAATGATGAGGTTAAGAGTGAACAACATACTGAAGAAAGTGGGCTGGAGTCTCTTTTTGCCTGACACAAGGGGGAAAGCCTATCTTTGTGGTGAGGTGATAAAAGGTGTGGATGAGGCACTGTAGAAGTGATACATATTCAAAGGAAAAAGACTTATGAGAGGCTAAGGAAAAGAAGAAGAAAGAAGAGATCAATGAAAAAAGTCTGTGTGTTGAGGGGGGATGTGACTGAAGAAGCTGGAAGATGAGAGTAAAGTTAGTAAAATTTTATCCTTGCATATATAAGTAGTAGTATCTAGCAGAGCAGTGCATGGATATGTATTTACTCTAATTGCCTGAGAGCTTCTGGTAAAATAGGGGGTGTTTAATGCTGCAGAAGTTGCATACCACTACCCCGAGGAGACCTGAGTGACAAAGGAATGCAGTGCTTCTTGAGCCCTGTGTGTAGCAATCGCTTCAGAGTTCCTTGAATCCTTGTTTTTAGTAGCATTTACTGACCAGCTTTGGGGTGAAAGGGAAAGACCTTTGTTCTATGTCATTGCTCTGGTTTTATTTTTTCCTCACACCTAACAGCGGTTCACCAGAAAAGTGAGCAAGTCAGAAAATAGGTAGCAAGTAATTACCTTGAAGCATTTTTAATCTCTTTACTGGCTATAGTTCACAGTTACATCAAAAGTGTATACAGTCTCTTCCAAAGTATAGCCTGCTATCTTATAGTGAATTAAGTCATTGACCAGTGAAAGCATGAAACCTGTATTTCTAATTGAAAAAGTCTTTATCCAGAGTGCCATTGCTTTAAATTAATTTTGACTAGTTGACACCTTCCACAGAAGCAAAAGAATTGTTGGGAATTTGCACTGACAGTCGTTCAGAAATTTAAATGTCTCTTGTAACAAATTTCATCACCAATAGCATTGATGCCACAGGGCTAGGTCAAGACTTCAGTTCAATGACTGTTCTTTGTCACAACCTGATTTCCACTTTTTCATATGATATGCAGTCCACTTTAACTCATGAGATGCTATGGATATAAGGCAAAAGGTAAAATTACCTTTCATAGCTCCCTAATAATACAATTATCAATTATATAACATGATCTCTTCTTCAGATAGTTGTTCAATTTACTTTCTTCTGGCTGTGTTCTGCAGTGCTGCTTTTGCTTATTCCCATAAAGACATTTTAAAATATTTTCTACTGAGATGTATGCTGCAGCTTGGTGTTGTCATGTGAATTGTGTGGCTCTAGTTATTTTCTTTGCATTTCTTTTTGTCCCTTGTAGGCTTATCCAGATGAGTCTCATTCCCAGTTTGTCTCCTCCAATGGTATTGATCGTTGTACTGGTTTTACCTTGAGAGTAACTTACTAAACTGTAGAGGTGTTTTCCAAGACATTTTGTATTGTATTAACCTGTTGTTTGGCACACTTGATCTGCACTAGTTTGCATTGTGTCTTGGTTTTGAGGTGATTTGCATCTTCTCTTGACAAACAAAAGCAGAATTTGCTAATGTGGGCAGCCTCACAGAGCTACCTAGGGGTAGTTCTTGCCTATATTGGCTAGCATGCTGATAATGCAAGTTTACTAATTTCCAGATGGATGTTGAAATTCATTAAGTGTTTGGATTTTGCATTTTGAATACTGTTTTTAAATTTCTCAAAGACAGTAGCAATATTTACTTGCATCAATTCCGAAATAAACTCAGTTGAGATACTGCAAGAAAGATTTCATTTTGTTTTGAAGTAAGAAAATGCTCTTCATTCTTTGAGGTTTTTTTTCCACTATTAGGCTGCCAGGCTGCCTTAGACATCTCTTGCAAACAGATTGCTGATGTGCAAGTGTTTGCTGAGGAAATATTACTGCATGCTTGGGGTGGGTTTTTTTCTTTCTGCTTTGGATGCTTGTTTTGCTTGTGTGGGACTTCAGGAGTAAGAGTGAGGGGTGTCTTCTGAAGGCACTGTGATATTAGAGGAGTGTGGGGAATGGCATGAGTAAGGCTTTTTTGTCTGTGTCTCAGCTCCAAAAAGGGATTTAATCTAACCTGGTACTGCCATTCCTGTACCATAGATAATGCAATGGTTTGATGGGGTAACACCATGACAGCAAAACTTTAAAAGTAGTTGCCAGAAGACCTGCTGCAGAGCTTTAGAAAGTGGAGGCTTAGAAATGGGTCAACAGCAAAGCTCCAGTGGAACTGTAATAAATATAGCTGGCTCTGGCTAAGAGTGAGGTTTTCCAGTTATCTTGCAATTGTGCACATCAAGTTGCTGTGTGTTTTTAACTCTGCATTCTTTGTCTTGAAACCTTGTATCATGGTTTGATTGTTGTTTGCTTACTGTTTTAAATTTCCATGCCCCAGTAATTTCTGTTATATGTGCTCACTAATTTCTCTCCATCCATTAAATTAAATATTCATCATTCCCTTTGCATTTTCTGCAGCAACATGATGTAGGATTGCTTTAGGAGTTAAGTATCAACAAAATCACTTCAGGAAGTGCACTTTGTGTCTCTTGAGTCCGGCTTCTCCAGAGTCGGTTTTCTGTCTGAAACATTGTTTCTATTCTGCCTCTCAGCTGAGACTAATACTTTAGATTAACTTTCGAGCAAAGTTTAAATGTTTTTCTATGTGCAAACATCTAAATACTAGTTTATGGTTTAATTCTTGGTTCTAATTTATGTTTAGTCCTGGGTTCCTGAAGCTATGTTTTCCAATCTGCTTATTTATTGCACTTTTTGCTGTTCGAAAGCTTTCTTACAGTTGGATAAAAAAGAACAAAAACTAACCATCGATCATCCATCTAAAGTAATAAGGAAAAATTACTCTTTCACAAATGAAGAAGTAAGACAGATCGATCGGGAAAACCAAAGGTTGCTAAAAGAACTGTCCAAACAGTCTGCAAGGCCAAGGAGAAGTAGCACGATGAAGACGTCTGTACCGCAGCCTAGATTGTACCACACTGCCCTCAACAGGCAAAAAGAGCAGCAAAGAATTGAAAGAGAAAACCTGGTAAGTTTTGAGTTTGGATGTGGATCAGCAAATTGAGAAGGACTATCTCTTGTCAGATAAGCTGTTGCTAAATACTTGGAAAATTGATGAGGCAGCACATGGACCTTTACTGCAGTAAGTCTTCAGTGAATTTCTATTACTGTGGTATTGGCATAATTGTTTCTATTGGGTGAGTTTCTTGGTTTTTTGGAAGGGCGGTGGGAGTAATGATGCTTTTTTTTTCAGATGGAAATAGATTTTAGTTTATATGCATTTGCTCTACTTTGGTATTGTTTAATTTAAGAGGAACAACCCTTATTGCTAACACATTCAAAACACTGGATAGCAGTCTGACTCTGTTCATTCTGCTTCATGCATCATGACTACTACTCTCTCAAAAACAGGCTTGCATAAAATGAAACAATGACGGCATCAAACCCATTATATTTGAAATACACAGGATACAAAGTCAGCGTCAGTTTTGGGTTTTGCCTCATAGCTATTTCTCTCTTTGAATATTTGTAGTGCTCTGATTGCCACAGTGTAATAGCAATTACAATAGCTTACTTTACTGGAAAACAAAAATTCAGACTCATTTGTAGGGATATTGGCAGAGTTCTCAAATAATAGAAGTAACACTTGTTTGAATAAAATACTTTTAGGAATTGAATTGTAATACATACATGTAATGACATTTTCGTATCTCCTATATATTTATCAGTGTGTTTGAAAAAGAGATAAAATTATAGTTAAAATAATTGGAAAATTTATACTGGAAGCAATTTATTACTTTTTACCTTCTGTGTAAGTATAAAGGTTGCAATTTCCTTTCCTGTACACATAGACAGAGGTACAGATTCAACATGGAGAAAGTCTGATTGCCCTGTTTGGAAAAGTCTGTTAGGTTTTCATTCTTCCAGCTTTCAGACATCTGGATTGTTAAAACTTTTCAAATTAGGAAACCTTCTCCCCAGCTCCACTAGACTGCAGTCCACATTATACTTTACAGTCTGAAAGAATTAAGCAGAAGATTTTGTTATAGACGTGCTATACTTATCATTGGCTGGGGAAGAAATGTTTTTAGGCTTTGGTGTGTTTAGGTTGGTAGGAGGGTGTTGATGGTGTTTATTTCAGTTGTTGAAAACAGGTCTTGATCTACCACACGAACCTTGTTAATAAGAATATATTCATAGGCAAGGGGGAGGAAGTGCTGTGCCACAGTGCCTTAGGATGTAACAGTAATATGCTGTACTGCATAACAACTGATGATTGCAGTAAATGAATGTATGGGATATTCTAAAATACACTTCTGTTTACTCAAAGCCGCAACCCCTTTCTCTTATGATATATTGCAGTGTTTGTTCAAGACTGTCTTGCTTTTGCAACTTTTGGATCAAAAATGCAGCAGACCTAAACATATAAGAGTCATTTCACATATTGCTGCTTTAGTACATGTTAGAGATTAATGGTGGTTGCACGTAGTCCAAGAGATAGTACTGTTCATTTACTTACTCTTTTATAGTTTAGTTGTCGTCAGCAATGTGGGTGGACATGTTTGGTATGAGAGTTTATGTTAGGACATCGAGCTAGTTTAGACTATAAAAGCATTTGGTTTATTCTTTTTCCCAAACTCAGGATGATATATTCTGTTCTTTTTGAATCAGTGATTCATCAGTGCAGCTCTTCCATTTTGTTTAACTTTGCTATCATTTTTTAGCAATTTTGTTTGCATTTTTATTCTGTTTGAAGTGTATGTATACCTAAAGCATCACAGTTTTAACTTTGATTTTTGCAGCACTACCTTTTGAGATTAGAGGTGTGACATACTTTTCTCTGAGACTGTAAATGAAAGAGCAGCCCTACCCTGCTCACTGATGATGTTTTTTTGCTTTATATTGGTAAAAGTATGTGCTTTATGAACCTGTTTTCTTCTAGTCAGCAGCTTTCCTCAGCTTCATAAATTTGAAGAGGCAGAATTGGTGGAATTCCATGGAACTTTCTTATCAATCTTCCTTCTTTTCTCTTTTCTTCTTGGAAGTCTTTTTTATACAAGACCTGAGGATACTGCATACAGAATATGGTGTTTGATAGGCCTTTGTGAAATGTTTGTTGGAGAAGGATGCAGAGTTTTGTAAATGATTCCAGAATAGAAATCTACAACAGTAGTCTCTGCAGGGAGTTAAAGAATTTTGATGCAGAGATTTTTTTTTTTTCTGGTGTTGGCACAGCTTTTATAATTTCTTGTCCTGAGGTTAACAACTTGTCTAGGAAAAATGTTCACCTGTTTCACCGGAACATTCTTGGAGTACTGCCTATACTTACTGTTATCAGAAAGTTTGATTTCTCTTGTAGACATTTAACATCAGAGATGATGCAGGAAAGTAAGTAAAATTGTAGGAAATTAGAGAGGAATCTGAGTGGTTTGGTGCTCCCTAGCTTTGTGAAAGGCTGCAAGGAGGTACAGGAAATATATGTCATTCCCACAGACACTGTTAAAAAGAGCAATGACAGAATAGAAAGATGCATTGCTCTGAAGAACAGTAGTTTTAAACTACTGATTAGCAGTTTATGGAAAAAGCATAATTAGCAGAACAGATGACTGCTAAAATTAATACCAGAATTTTGTACTTGCTGCTTTTGACTGTGCTTTCATAAATGGAACCTACTTTTGGTTGCTTTTCAGAGCTAGCAAGATCAGAGTGTGTCTCTTGCCAATAGAGGATGCTGTTGATTCAGAAAACATTCTACTCTTGTGTTTGAACATAATTTTAATCCCTCTTCTTCAGTGGAAAGGAACTTAAGTGTGACTGATGTGTTACTTTGTTCCCATGTCTACATATATGTGTGTCTATCTCTATTGATATAGTAATAATTTTTGCCAGTGTAAATAAGATACTGAGCTCCATAGGCTGTATGCCATTGAAAATTTTAATGGTTTATTGTGTAATGCAAAAATCTGTACTGGCATATACAGGTAAGTGTTTGGGGTCCTTGAAATACAGATTTGCAGCTATCACATAATTCTTCAGTCACTTCATCAGAATTTAGAAGTAATTCATGCCTCTGTATTGTTTTCTGGTGGTTTTTTTCATCACTTTTATTAATTCTGACTAGGATTTAGGAGTTAGATGACCTCAGTGATCTAAGCTGCTGTGTTCAGTCAAATTTCTAGTGAACAGTGACCTTTTGAGTTCACACTGGAAGATCTCAGCAGCTGTGGTAGGGGCAGTTCTCAAACCTTAGCTCAGGAGGAATAAGGGTGTTCCTTTTTTGTGAATATTTGGTCTTTCCATGCATCCCTGCACATTCTTCCTACCTCATGCTGTTATGGCTCACTGCACAAAAGACTCCATGTTCTTCATTCCCTCACCTCATATTCCCACAAAATACACCCTAAGGCCTAATAGATCCAACTCTGATCCCAGTTCCAGTATAGTGACCCTTCCACACAAATTAAAAAAAAAAAAAATCACTTACTGTTTCTCTGCAAGGGCTTTCTCTTTTCACTTACTCAGTTTCCTGAGTCCTCTGTGCTGCAGATTTATTATTGCTTCTGGCCACCACTTGCTGCAGTCAGTGTCCTCCAACCAGCACAAGGATTCTTCAGGGAGACTTTCCCTTCTCTTGCAGTTGGAGCTGGCTTTGTCCTGCTGGAAATCCCAAATCTCCTTTAGAAATGCATTCATTGTACTGCCATAAATGAATGTGTATTCATTTGTCTCCATTTGATTTAGTGGTGCAGATGTGCATTAATAGTTGGGTGGGGAGTAAAGGGCAAGGGAGGGACAGTGTTTTGGCCATCCCCCCTACCTGGCTGACACCACGTACAAAGAATATTCTTTCAATCCTGTGCTGCACCGTGCCTGTCCTGCCAACTGTGTCATGCTGCAACAAGGGAAATAGCTTATAGACATGGAAAGAAGTAGGAGGAGGACCATCAGGGTTACACCTGAGCACATTGTACTTTGTTCCCTGAAAGTATTCCATGCTGCTTTTTCTCTGCCTTCCCTTTTTCCTGTCCCCAAGCACTAGCCCCAGAGTTAGAGAGCATCACCAGGCCTTGGATGCCGCACACTTATGTGGTTATAGAAAGAATACCAAGTTTGTTCAGTCTCACTGATCTCAGTCTGGAGGAGAAAGCTGTAGAGAATGCAGTTGTGAAAGAGAATGTAGTTTCCTTTGTGGTCTTAGGAACTCAGAAATACTCATGTTGCACTGATGACTCCTCAGAAACTCAAGCACACAGAGTTTTATATGATGCTTTCACTTTCTGAGTTCAAAGATGGTGTAGGCCAAACCTGAAGACAAAATGTTGGTAGTTCCTGAGACTACAAAATGCAATGCCAAAAAAAAGGTTTTCATGGCCTTGTCATAATGGGAAGGTGTCAGGATGTGGGATTGGCACACAGATGTGCATGGCTAAAATACACTACAGTACAGTACCAATATAGTGTAATTCTGTGATGATAGTATTTAGGCTATGGGTTCTTTGTGGTCAGATTTTTATGGTCTTCAGATTCCTGACCCGGACTTGAAATTACTATAGCACTGCTATGATGATTATAATAAAGACTGACTACTTGGCATGTTCAAGGGAAGTTTTGAATACTTTGCAAACTGCTTAATTGTGTGGGATTTTTTTTTCTGTACTCTTAGCCTACTTTCCTTGTGGTGTTGCCAGCCACACATAAACTTGATAGCTGTTCAGTTAAGGAGACTTTTCTGTAAATTGAAGACCTTTAAGTGTTTTCTGACGGTTAGAGTTTATCAGGTGAGAGCTAGTTAATGCAACTGGAAATTAAAGAAAATCACAAATACTTGTATTGATAAGAACAGAAAGGTGTCCTTGAATGCAGTTATCTGTTTCCCCCTCCCCCAGACTTTGCAAAGGGACAGTGACATTACTCTAACATCAGTGACATTAGAGGAGGTGTAATATAAATAAATTTGAACAGCTGTCAAGGCACACTAGTCAGCTGGTTAGGATTCACAGGAGGTGAAACTGAAGCCTTCATGCTTTTAAAAAGCACAGTAAACCAAGAAAAAGTAAAATTTTTAACCTTCTCTCTGAACTCAGTTTTAGAGTGCTACATTTTCAGTAGCTTTTTCCTTCCTTTTTCAACATAGCTGCAGAAGAGTCTGTACTAATTATGTTTAGGGTTTTTTTTCCTTTTTCTGACAGAGAGCTTTAGATTTACCTTCAGTGTTTTCCTGATGTGTCCAAAATTGAATTAGCAGATTTTCTTTTGGCCCACTGTGTGGCAGCAGTTTTTTTGATTGTGTTGGGTTTCTTTGTTCTCAGGTTGTTGGCATTTCTGACATTTCCTTCTGTCATTGACAATATGTATTTTAGTATCTTTATAGATACTAATCTATGTCCAGATGCCTAGTTTTATAAAGGATTATCCCATTCCTAGAAGGTAATAATGCAGGAACACCTTCTGTGACTTTTCTTTTTTTAATATTCTACTTTTACTGTAAATTCACTATTAAAGTAAAAGAAGATGGGTAAAATATAAGCCAGGGAAGTTTTTTGCCAGGATGAGAGGCCATCAATGATGTGATACTATATATTTTTTTGAGCTTGAATCAAGAGCTCTGAGGACCTACAATGCAACTTAGAGCAACTAATAACATTCCTGCCATTAGTGTCTTAAAATTTGATTGGGAACATATATTTGGTTCTAAACACCTGAATTATGTTCTGTGATCTCATTCTTTGATTGTTGAGATCAGTGATGAAATTTCTATTTACTTCAGTGATGCAGGATTAAGGCTCCAGAGATTTGGTACTTCAGAAGAACAAGGAAAGTGTCAGCTTTCTTCAGTCCATTTCTCAAAAGGAGAACATAAAGAATTAGTAGATTTATACGTATGACTGAAAAACAACATTTGCTCAAGATGTTTGTACTATTGTACCAGGTACTTCCTCAGTTAAGGACCTCAAGATTGTAGGGCTGGTAATAAAAACATAAGAATCAGATTATTTCTGGGTTACAGATTTAGTAGGTCAGGACTGCCATTCCACTGTGTTGATGCATTCATTTCTGTATGCAGCAGGCTGTTCTCCAAACAAAATTCTCTGAACAAAATTCACTGCTGAAAATGACATGGAAGTTAACATGCCCTTGGTACAATCCACAGCAGAGGGCAAGGGAACCACAGGAGCTTTTTTCTCATTCTCTACAATAGCTTTCCTTCAGACACTGCTGCACCACAGAATCTGTATCTGCTTCTTCTGTAGCGCTTTTTTGTTCTCCTTCATTAATGGAGACTTGATACTTTTCAAAATACAGGCATAAAAGCAAGAGCAGGCAATTCTATTTAAACTAGAATGAAGTGGGCATATACATACATATATATATATATATATATATATGTATGTATAAAAAGCCAGTATGTTCAGAATCAAGCTTGAAATTACTGCAGTGTTAAGTATGCAAATTCTATGAGGCTGTTACAATTGAGTGCAGACTTGAAACGTGCTTGTCTGTCATAGGAAAGTCACTTCTACAATTTACCTGATCTATTTGTGATAGAACAGTGTACTGAGAGCTTCCATTTTTATTACTGAAGGTAAAATAAGTGATTTCTGCAAGTCTAAACATATATAGTTGTATGAGGAGATGTGGATGAAGTTGTGAGAAAAATGTTGGATATAACATTTAGAGACAAGTCTACCATTTCACGTTCTGTAACTGGCTTTAGTGAAGAGCTATTTCTAGCTGAAGTCCTTCCTTTGACTTTTGCTTACTTAGGTATTCCTGCTTGACGATGAACTGGCTGGCACTGGATGCAAGCACTTGTGACATGTTATGTCTGAGCCAAAGTCACTTGTCCTGTCTCTCTTGTGTACTCTGTGCAGCTTCCCAGTGCCCATGCATAAACTACTAAGAGCTTGGAGATTCCTGTTATAGTTAGACAATGGCAACTGACATCCTGTGAATACTATACTATTTCCTAAGTTACTTCTTGTAAATTTTTTTATTCTTATTTAAAAAAAAAACCAGTACGTGATTGGGTGCTCAGTTTAATGGTGATTCAGCTTCTTGACTTCCAGCATACAAGTATACATCTAGACAATGCATCTTATTAAGAGAGTTATCTTTAGTACTTTGGAGACCAATTGTAAGCACAGTTTGCATTGTCTCTTGTTGATAAGGATGCATGTCAGAATCCAGACCAGCAATGGTTGTGTCGTTGCCTAATGCTTGTAAGCCATCAAATGAATTGGAATTAGTTAGTAGAGGAAATATATAGATCTATGCAAGGCAACCACTAAAGGTGAAATATATTAAAAATGTGAAGTTGTTAATTGGAAATTGCATGTAGCTGGGTATTTCCCAATTTGTCCTCCTACCAGGTTCTTTTTTTGGATTATTGAAATGTCTTAAACCAGTAAATCCTGTTTCAAGTAGAAATAATTACACAGAATAGGAAACTGTATCTTAAGAATACTGTGTAAGTAGTTATTCCAATATTTCACTTGCCACATGATTTCCAGGGCTAATTTCAACAAGAGGAAATGTCTTTATCAATAATTTCAAATAAAATCTCTTAAAATTAGATTATGGATAAAATGAACTCTTGTAGATGTTCGTGCTTTCCTTTTGAAATTAGTTTCACAGAATTGAAATAGGGTCAGTAATCCTCTCTGGGCTTCATATAGAGCAGTATAAAATGGTCTGTTTGCAAAGCAAAGATTAAAAAAAAAACCCCAAACTTCTCATTCTTCTGGAAATTTAGAAGGGAGGACTAACCAAAGGTAGGATTAGAATAGTGGAACCCAATTCTTCACTACCTTTGGTGATAGTCAGCAAATAGATGTATTGTTTCAAATCGCCATCAAGTGCAGAGAGCTGTGAGGTACTAAAGATGTACTCAACGTAGAACTGATAATGTGCACAGGATAGTTACAATTTGTGTCATAACATTGAGAAAAGAACTGAATATATGACCGTACACTGGTCACCAGCGGAGGAGTTCCTGTTGTGCACTGCTAAAAATTTCGTGGTTTTTTGCAGTGCAAATAAAACTAAATTTATGACTTTGTTTTGCAGCATCTTGTTCATTCTTTGTCTTTCTTGATGACATTTTTCTTCAATATTAAGGCATTCCTGAAAAGATTGGAAGCAGTGAAACCAACAGCTGGTCTGAGGCGTTCTGAACAACTGAGGGACTATCACCGCCAGATGAGCTATCTGAGTTCTTCATCTTCTGTAAAAAGGGGTAGATCTCCTTTCAGCCAGCTTAGTCCTCCAAGTAAGCACTTTGAAGTTGCAGATTATTGCATTTCTTTGCATATGCTTATCTTTTTATAATTCAGAACTGTGAAGCACTTACTGTTAAGAATAGCAAATGTTCTTTTCTCTGTCATCTCTAGATTGATCGTTTATCAAACAGAAGTCATCAAAATAATTTTTCTAATCACACCAAAAGTGATTACTATATGCATTGTTTTGTTGCCATTCTAAATTTCCAGTAAATGATCCTGTCAATCATCTTTTCCAAGAAGAAAAAATCCCTGTAGTAAAGTGTTTCTCATTTTGCCAGTACCCTTTATTGAAAGAAGAAGGGGGGGAAAACAAACCTTACCAAAAACCCCAAAATAATATCAATGAATGTTCAAATTCTCATTCAGAAAATTTAGATCTACTGATAGTAGCCTTGTTTTTCTGAGAAACTCTGTGTGTGAGATTTGGACATAGACAATGTGTCTCTATAGAAACATACGTGTCAGGTTAAAGAACCACAGGCTTGAATTTTTTTTCCTGATCATTTATAAACAAATCATAATCAACTCTTTTGGAGTTGTATTCAATTTACTGTGATTATTTTGGGGTTTTATTGAGAGCTATGGTAATGAGTGTTGCAGCACTAACATAGCATGAAGTTCTCTGTTGTGCTGAGCATAAGCATTCTCCCTTTGTGTGTTTGTGTGTTAACAGGAGGAACTTCAAGACTATCCACTGTACAAAGTACACTGAACCAGAGGAATGAAAAGCCCATGTCTGATTCAGCCAGTGGGGCATTACAGAGACCTAAACCCACTAATGTTCGTGCTGCTTGGTTATAAGTGTGTTCTTTGCCTTGCATACTGAGATGATACTAAAACTTCTATTTTTAGTGCTTTTGTAAATTCTGTGTGCAAAGATATTTTCTGCATTGTTCAGTGATTAAAATGCATTGCATTTAGAGTTACTGCTTATAAAATGTTTTTTAAATGGTAGAAAAAACTTCTGTCAGTGTTTTCCATGACAGGAAGAACTTAAGAAAGAGAAGGAGGTATTTAAATGGACAAGTATTTATATTAACAATAAACAATAACTATTATTTTAGTCTCAGATCATAAGTGGAATTTGTATCCATACCATGGAAGGACAGAATTGCTGCACTACAGGTGCAAGATGTAAATAAAATTTTTAAAATACTAATAATGCTTTAAAATAATGCATAAAACGTATAAATATAGGCTTAATTCCTGGTTTGTCCTTGCTTTACATCCTGGCTTTATGAAAGCCTTCTGCATTTTGTGGGTCATGTTCTTGTGACTGAAAGAATCTTTAACAGTAGTGTGAAGAGGTGAAAAGCAGATGGTGTATTCCTGCACGGTGAGCTAGAATACTGAGGCTGCAGAAGATGATGTTTTGCCACTGTTAAAACGTTCAGCACCTGGAGCGTGTTTTGTATACAAGGCTGTGTCTCTTCCAGATCAAAAGGATTTTGGAAGTTGTATTGGGATCTTTGCATAGGAAAGGAGCGTCTGGTGTTATCTGAACAGTAAAGACTGAAGTAAACAGCAGTTTCAGATTTAGTGTAAACGAGTAAGTTCTGCTTACTTCTCAAACTAGAGAATAATATTAAGCAAGGGAAATATTTCATGGCCCTATTTTTGCAGATGTGTGTTCTTCTCAGTGGAGAGATGTAAACTTGAGCTGCAGGAAACATCTTAAACATTTGATTTTGAGTGACTACTAACCAGGATTTAGGGGGAAAAAAAGACAGTAGAAGACAAAGACTTGTTACTTTTCTTGACCTGTTTTTAAATGTCATGTTCGTATCTAATATTTGTAGTATTGTCAGATAAGCTCCAATTGCAACATCCATTTACAAGAGGAGTAAAATTTAATGGCATTGGTAATCACAGTAATAGGTGATGTGGTTTATTTCTATACATAAAGGCAAACTTTCAGTGAGCTTGTTTTGTAGGACTGTAGCCTTATAAAGAGCATAAATTGTGATGCCACTATCTGTGGATATTGCTGAAACTTTGCTTGCTTCCCTAGCTTCTTCCCAGGAGAGATACAGGAAATCTCTGTATTATGGATAAAGAAAAAAAGCTGTATTTGGTAATGCTGGGTCTTTGACATGAAAAGTGTATTATTCTTTGCTAGTGTTTGCATGAGGGCTTAGGCTTTCAGGTATTCTGCATTGTAACACACTTTTTACTCGGTCCTTGTGATAGTTTGGCAGAGCTTCTTCACTTGGTGACCTGCAGATCAAATTTAGCTGTTTGACAAAACTTGGAACTTTTAACTTTAAGCAGCATTGTGGCAAACAGATTTGTATTGCAATTGTTATTCATGGTTAGGAACTGTTAATGATTTCTTTGTATTGTGCTGCTGTATTTATTTTCTATTATTGTGCTAATTAAAATTATTCTCTATTTAAAGATTTTTGTCCTTGAATGTGAATATCAGAGTAACAGTTTAAATATTTCTGAATGTTCATATGATAATTTTTTCTGTGAAGAAATTCACACAATGGATTACTTTTAATTGCTTCATCTTATTTAACTTTGGTATGACAGAGTGTCAATTTTGTATGTAATTTGTAAATCATAAGAAATAAAATATTTAACATGAATTGTCATTGCAGTGGCTTCTTTCAGATTTTTGTAATTGGTATTACAGTGCAAAGAAGGTTGAATAGCTTGGTACATAGAAAAAATGCAAGTTTTCCATTGTTCAAGTGTTAGATGTAAGGGAGTAATGGTTTTGTCACTGGCTTTAGTTTACCTGTGACCAGCTCTTGCAAAGGTACAAAAGAAGTAGTATTAATTGACTGTGACAATGGGAATTCAAGTAGCAACTATAGACCATCTGCAAAGTCTTCTAATTTCCAACCTTTCAGAGCTGATTGCTGTATTTTAGGTTACACTTTTAGAAAGTGTTACGCTGAGTGCCACAGACTCAGGGCAGAGCTGCTTTCAAAAGAATGGTTGATTCATTGACAGTTTTGAATTCTGACCACAGGTATCTTTATGGAGAGCACTGCCTGGAATCTCCCACACTGTGTGCATTGGCATTTAAGCAGAAATGAGCCATTTACCTGTGTTTTCTGTATGCTTTATTTCATGTACTTTCTCGTAGCCCAGTGGCCTTTTCCTGCATTGATACCACTCAGTCTCCTTTTTTAATAGTCCCTCTATTTTGCCTTCTTCTCTGGAATGTAACTTCTTTCATTTACACTTTATTTGAAGTTTCTTTGCTTCCTCTTAATTATCTTATTCATTCATACATATATTTCCCCCAGGGTTTTACACCTCTGCATATTACAGTCTATCTCTTTGTAGCCAACTTACATCTTCTCTAGCACATCCAAATGCCACTTGCAGCCTCATCAGTGAGCTAAAGGAGAAATGGATAGTTGGATTGTGTTAGCAAGCTTCTCATAAGCAACCATTAGGAATGTGCAGAGGAAGGAGAAAAAGAAGAGAAGAGCAGAAAATGGCAGAGTTTTTAAGGAAAACTAATGCACTTTGAAAACCAGTAGAAATATTTTCTTCATAAACTGACAGTTTGATAGATTGCAATGCTGGTTATTTACTATGGGAAAGAAAGCAGACCTGGTATCTAGAAAAGCAAGTATTTAAGAGAGCAACCATGAAAAAGGGAGATGTAACAATCAGGCCAGGTTTTTGTCCTGGGACAAAAAAAATCGATATTTGGTTAATTTAAAAACAGCCTGTCATTTTTTGGACCAATATTTCCCAAAAGATTCTGTTTTTCTAGTGGCTAGCTGTTGCTTCCATACACTGGTTAGTGGCTGGTATCTGCCTTCAGGGAGAACAGAGCTGCTGGTCTAAATCTGTGGCAGACAAACAGAGCCTCTCATGCAAAGTGATGGTGAGCTAGGACTACCTGCACTGGACAAATGCTTCAAATATAGGAAAAGGATAACTGGAAGCCATACATATGAAGTAGTAAAAGATGAAGGTGAAATAAAAGTTTATTTGATTACTTGCTTAAGTCTTACCCCTTGGCCCAGGGAAGTTGTGGACACGCCAACCCTGAAGTGCCCAAGGCCAGGAACTGAGTCTAGCAGACAGTGTTCCCCGCCCTGGCACGGGGATTGGATCTAGATGGACTCTAAAGTCTCTTCCAACCCAAACTATGCTCTGATTCTGTGGTTTTTTTTCCTAGGTGGATACAGATCAAATGCCTGTCTATATGTAGTCTAACAACAACTGAAATGGCCACAACTCACTTTCCCTCCTTTGCCTAATCAGACAGCCTGTTCTTCCATGCATTCACAACCCTGCAGCATCTAAAGTTCAAAAAGTGTATTGAGCATGTTCTGATCTCACTGGTAATTAATAGGGCAATGTGTTCATAATGGTTGAAAGTGTAGTTATTTTAATAACTCTTGAGTATTCAATTCTAGAATATTATTTCAAGTAAAATAAGCAATAATGACTTCTCTATTCACTGAGGACGTGCTTCAAAGTTAAGGGTAATATTAACAAATTATACAAGCAGCTAAGACTATGTGGAAGCCTATCTCTAAGACAGCTGGCTGCGGTACCCTTAAACTGAATCCACTTGGTTTTGCAGTTGTAGAATTATCTATAACCACTTCACCTACCTAAAGCTCTGCTGAAAAAACTTTCAAGAGACAGCCACTAACAGTGTTCTGATTAGCACATCACCTTGGAGGACATGCTTGTAATGTGTTCAGTGTACTGAAAACAACAGGAAAAAGTTCAGTAATATATTAATTTATTTCATTTCAGTTTTAGTTCAATTGAACATCAGAGCAGACAACTTTTTCCTTTGTGATAATACAAGGAATTTTTGAAACACTGTATTTCCATATTCTACAAAATATATTTGAAAAATCAGATTATGGCTTCAAGCATATTACTGTATAATTTGTCAGGGAAGAGGCTGCAGTTAGGAACTCAGCCTGGTTCTTTAGTATAGTTTATAATTTCAGACATACTTTTCACTTAATATTATATTAAAAAATAGAGCTTTAGAAGAAAACATGATTTTAATTCATGTTATGTCATCACAGTGTTGGGTAGCTAGAGACATTACTTAGTATAATAAATATTTATGACAATCTATTAGCAGTTCACAATATTAGATTTTAGACTAGGTATAGACCACCTAAATTTTGTCTCTAGACAAAATCTATTACCTGCAATTTGAAATATAATATATACACAGGTTCCAATACAAATGGTGGAGGAATTGTCATACAAAATGTAACTGTGATGTTGTGGACAATTTTTAAATTAATGCATCCTTATCTCTGCCAGATATGTTACTCAAATTTTATTCTGTTTCCCTAGGAAATATTTTGTTGTCCATTACATCACAAGTTCGTATTTTTAAAAAAGTTGATTGAGAACAATTGAACTACTGCATTATGATGTTGAGTTTTAGACATACTTCTTGATTTCATCATAAAGTACTAATACAAAAGCTCCGCCCATGCCTCTCAACACATTCGACCAGGCACCTTTGAAGAACGCTTTGGATCCTTCATCTTTGGCTATCTTCCTCCAGCAATCAATTGTGCCCTTATACATAATATCAGCTGTGGAAACAAACATAAAGGTTAGAAGGCTTGAAGTTATACAGCAAGTATGTTTCAACTTTTGTATCTTAAAAACAACAAGGAATAACCAAAGTACAGCAGAGGATTTAAAATTTAGTAATCAATTAAGGAAAATTATTTCTCCATAGGAAATCAAGTAATTTCTCAGTCCTTTAGATCAACATGATAGAAATAACCAGCAATGTGTTCCCCATAGGATTTTTAAGGACTCCGGTGAGAAGGTTATTAATTGTCCATAAGACAAAAAAAAAAATACCCAGTATCTCCCATTTTATCTATATGAAGAGAAACTTTCTGCAGCCAGAACACCACAGGAGCACTTATTCTTACCTCCCTTTCGGCCAGACTGCATCATCATCCTACGTCGCACAGTATCAAAAGGATAAGAAACTAGCCCTGCCACTGCAGTGACACTCTGGGCAATCATCCAGCTCACTATGATATGCACATTCTTTGGATCAGGCAACATACCTGTCATCAAGAACAAATGAATGGAATCAGTACAGAGGGAAAGGGCTGTGGAAGGAATAATCACCCACCAACCCCAAGGCATCTCAGAGCAGCAAGTAGAGGGAGGCAGGAATGCATGTCAGAAACACCTGTGCACATTCTAGCACTGCACTCAACTGGTGCTGAGCCAAGCCCTGCTTGTCCTTGTACTGCCCAGTGCACTGAGAGTGCCTTTCCTGAATGGATCTTCCCTTGCAGTCACTCCTCCATGCACTTCTTACCCTTGGCCGTGTCGTATACGCCAAAATAGGCTGCTCTGTAGATGATGATGCCCTGGACAGACACGCTAAATCCTTGGTACAGGCCCCTCAAGCCATCAGACTTAAAGATCTTGACAAGGCAGTCGCCCAGGCCAGAGAACTCCCTCTCAGAGGCTCCTTTGCCCACATCGGCCGCCAGCCGGGTCCTGGCGAAATCCAGCGGGTAGACGAAGCAGAGGGAGGTGGCTCCCGCGGCACCCCCGGACGCAAGGTTCCCTGCGAAGTAGCGCCAGAACTGCTTGTGCCTGTCCACTCCGCCCAGGAAGATCTGCTTGTACTTATCCTTGAAGGCGAAGTTGAGGGCCTGGGTGGGGAAGTACCGGATGACATTGGCCAAGTTGCCTCTCCAGAAGGAGAGGATGCCCTGCTCCTTGGGGATGCGGACTATGCAGTCCATGATGCCCTTGTACTGCTTATCGGCCGTGATCTGTTTGCTGGCATGCTGGACCTGCAGGGAGGAGAAGGAGGAGGACAGGACGGTGAGAGAGGGGCACCGTAGGGGTGACCTCGCACGCTGAAGGGCACCGACGGGGCCGGCCCTGCTCCCGCCACCCCGAGGCGGTGCTGGATGTCCCGGGCAGCTCCCGCGTAACCGGAGCCGGCCGAGCTCCTTCCCATATTTAGTCACGCCG
>VZRS01006878.1:513366-544090 GCA_013398055.1 Ifrita kowaldi | reverse complement strand
GGCTGCGGCCCGCCGGGCCCGCCCCGCCATGTTCCCCGAGCGGCGGCCGCGAGGGACGCGCGGCCCGGGACGTTTAAAGGGCAAATTAAAGTTATCTGGTACCTGCTGGGGAACGCGGCGTCACAGTATGTGCCCGCTGTATTTATAGCTCCCGGGAGGCACCGGAGGGAACATGGGGAGCTGGCAGGAGCTCTTCAGGCCGCGTTAACTGTTCCGTGCAGAGGGGAGGCAGCGGCTGAGGGCTAAAAGCCTGCCCGGAGCGGTCTGAGAGTGCGACCAGCCAAATGAGAGTGCTTTAAGCCTTGCCCTGATGTGCGTGGATTCACGCAGAGAGTGGCGAGGGGGACGTGGATTTCACGCCCAACCACACAGCTCCGCAGAGCTGCCAGCCTGGAAGGTGCTGCTGTGGTCATAAGCATCAGTGACCAGCACTGGACTGGGCCTCCCTTGAGAGTCAAGGCCAGAGAGCTGCTTCATGTTGTGTGCACTGCGTGGAACTTGCAGGCATCGAGGTCTTTAAATACCCCAGCATGCTCTGGGACTCGGCTTTCCCGAGGAGGAGACGGCATGCCTTCCCGCATTGTACCCTCATTTCACCCCTGCAAGGTCAGACCCTCGCAAGACCCACAGGCAGTCCCCTCTGAAGGAGGGAGGGAAGGGAAGAGACTCCAGGAAGCAAATGCCCAGGCATGCTGAAGTTGCTTGACTCGCACCAAGTGTGAAACAAGAGTAAAGGCTGTAGTGAAGCTCTGCCTTCATGCAGCATTTGGGTCTTAGAAAAATGTTTGAGTCTCAAATGAAGATTACATGGCTCCTCCATTAGAGTCCCTGTTTCTCACCTGTTCTGTCTGGCTGACCCCCATAAGAAAGCAGGAGCTTATGATTCGTTGTTGGGTGACTTGGTTGTGTGGAATAGTTAGGTGAAAGGCAATGCAGCACGGTATAGATGCATACCAAGGAGTTTGCCCTGAAGAGCTATTAAGACAGGACAATGTTATAACAAGGAACTCGTAAGAGTCTCTTTTGATTTGTAATATGGTATCAGTAATGAAAATAGAATTCATCTTTATGTACGTGCTAAAAGCTTGGCTGTCCCACAAAGAAACATTCTGGCCCGGGCAGTGCATCTCTTCTCACCAGTGTGTTTGTTAGCATGAGTTAACGGGATTGTACGTTTGATCCCCTGTCTCTCTTGCCCTCTGCTGCTCTTAGGTCTTTTGAGGTCTCTTCTCATGAGCCTCAAGTGTGAGGAGGGGATGTCAGCTGTAATCTCCAGAAGCACCCTTTGCACCTTGGCCTCTTGAGAGGATGGAGCCTTTCCCCAGCTTCTAAGAAAGGGAAAGAGCGCTTCCCCCTCCCCCCCCCGCCCCGAGAGACATTTCCCCAAGCAAGAACCAAAAGCAGGTGAAAGTAGGAAGCATAGAGGATCCCTAGAATTAGACTCTGAGTTGAAATGAGTTTTGTTTAACATATGTGGCTGCCTGCTACCTTTGACCTTTCCTTTTTCTTCCTCATACTTCATTCACCAGGTCTGGTGTCTCCTCTTTTCACAGGAAAGCAAACACCTGTTTAACACCTTGATACTTCTGCTGCTGGTTTCACACAGACCCCTGGGATAGTGATGCTCACAGCTGCTGCCTGGCTACCCAGACTGATAAGGTCTCCTCAGGGTGTGCACTCAGGTGTCAGCCAGTGCCCTGCTGACCTGTGTATGGTGAGTGGGAGATGGGAGAGTGGCGGTGAGATGCTGCTGGGGAGGGAAGGCAGTGGAGGGCCTGAAGTAAGACTGGAGTGGAGGTCTAGCCTGAAAGGATTGTTTGCCAGCCCCTTCCCCACCATCTTTGATTTAGCTCATTTAAATTGGTGGGGTTTTAAAATTTTTTTTTTAGGTCATTTAAATTGTTGGGGTTTTTAAAATGACATTCTAATAAAGTCTTTATAATAAGTATTCCAGTTAGTTTTTGAAGTTATTGTTGGGTATCATCATCACATCCACACAGATTGTTTGATCTGATATTTCTGTAGCACTAGGATTATTTACCCATAACTGCCAATATTTAAAGAAAGGACTGCATAGCACATGAGTGGCCACTTTTCTGCTTCTGCTCTCTCTTCTCTGAGCCCAGATACCTATTTCCAGGAGAGACCCTGCTTCCAAACAGTTTTAGCAAAAGCAGGTCTGGACCAGGACATGTGTTGGTTACTTCGAGAGTAATTCTTTATTTGTTTGATTTTTGCTCCAAATTCCTGGTTTGAATCTTTCCTATGTATGATAATGAGGGGGGTTTGCTACTTACTGTAGAAGTTCAAACATATCCTGTAAGGAATTTACTGCTAACTCCACCAGTACCTTGAGCATAAGCATTTCCACTAGCTGGAAATGTCATTTTAAAAAAACACTAAAGAACCTTTGGCTTTTCATACAGTTAGTTGGTGTTTGGTATTCAATATTCTGATACTTTCCTAGAGAAATGGTTCAAACAATTCTGAAAATGCAAGCTGTCTGAATTATTGAAAGCCAGCTTTCAAGCTTCACCTTCCTTAGATCTTTGCAGCTTTGGATGGATTGTTCGTCTTTCGAGGCTGAGTTTGTGGATGCTCTGCACTGCTGACATAGCATAAAGACACTGGATTTTGTTCTTAAAAATTCTGAGCTAAAAATAACCTACACGTACATTTCCAAGAGAGATTAGTGACTGACTGCACTGTGCTCTGGTGCATGAATAGCTAGCTTCAAACACTACAGGAGATCAACTTATCCAAAGTAGTGCATACCATTGTTTACTTACATGTCCAAGACACTGGGAACCCTAGCATTGAGGCTAGGCCAGACACAAAATAAAAAAGCTTTTCCTCAAAAGTCAGCAGTCCAAGCCTGATGGCAGACACAAGGGGGAGCACAAGGAATCAGTCAGACCATCCTGTCTCCCAGCCTAGACAGTGGTGAGTAGACATTGTATTGGGAAGATGCCGAGAAGAAAGATGATGTTTTTTTTCAGGAATGACTTGTGGGATTGTAGTAAGTTCTCATTTTTAAGATTGGTATATATTTGATGTCAGGAAGAGGAGAATAAGAGAGCCAAAACAGAGCTAAATGAGGATAAGAGTTGAAGAGAAATAATGAGGTTGGTGATGACAAAGATGATCAAGAAGAATGAAGTAGTGTGAGCTTTGAGTTTTGTTTTGGGCAGGTATTAATGAGGGTTATTTTAGCTGAGCGTTGGTGTTACCTGTCTTAGGAGCCTACACTGAGCTGGAGAGAGGGAAAATTGGATAGTAAGTGTAAGCAGCACATTGAGAAGGGAAGTGTTAGTGCTGGAAATAGCAGTAAGAGTCAGCATAGGGTGTGTTTGTTTATTAGAGCATGTCTGTAATGTGAAGATGAGGAGTTGGAGGAGGGTCGATATTTCAGAAGAAAACTGAAGAAGGGGATGAAAATTAATATCAGGAGTTCTGTTGTAACAGGACAAGCATGGGACATAGAAGTAGGAAGGAAAAAATACCCAACCTGTGACACAAGGAATAAACTTTTAGGAAGTGAGCATACTAATATTTCCTTTGGCAAGGATTTGTGCAGAAGATGTTCAGGAAGAGAGCACTTGAAAAGTGCAGGTCTTAATTTAATTTGGAAAAGTAGGAAGAAAATTTATAAAGATGGCACAACTGGAAGGGGAGACAATTAAATGGTTGTGGATGAAGTAAACCTGATCACAGATCAGCCAGTAAGTTGGAGCTGAAGGCAGGCTCAGGTATGTGTTTGGCAATCATTCTTCGTAATTCATGAGACAGGAGTGGAGAGTAAGAAACAGAGAGAGTCTACAATCAATCTGTGCTAGAAAAGAAAGATAAAGGAGGAGGAAGTGGTCTTTTCCCTCTTCAGAGTTGAGAAGAGCTGAGATATTGCTCAAAAGCAGACAAAATGTGATGGGGATGGTGAGGGTAGCCCCAGTGTGAGAGTAAGGGAAGGGATGGGATGGGATGGGATGGGATGGGATGGGATGGGATGGGATGGGATGGGATGGAGAGAATGGAGGTCTCTATAAGAGACTGAATCTGCAGAGAGTCAGGCAAGGGCATCTAGGAAGTGTGGACACTGAGATTTAATAGGCCTGTGGGAAGTATTTAAAGTGTATCTCCCAGCTGCAGCAAGTGAAGAGAAGAAAGGGGAGTGGACCAGGCAGAAGGACAGAACAGGAATACAAGAAGGGCCAGTTAAGCAATGGTAAAGTCTTGAGAGTGGGGATACAGAGGTGTAGGTGTGGAAAATAGCACCAAGGAGGCAGAGTAAGAGGTAGGGCTCATTGCCTCAGGTAGATTGTTTAAGAAACAAGAAGCAGCAGCTGAAGGAATAAAAAGGGAGTGATGAAACCAGGCTAGGTGGGGAGGGAAAACTAGAGGGGTGCAGAGATAAGCTGCAGCAAGAGAGCACACGAGAGATGTGGAGAAATAGCCCACAAGCAAGGTTAACCAAGATAGACAGAGTCTCTCTTGTCTGCAGTGACTGGTTTCCTCTTGTGCTTGTGTGTGGCCAGGCATGTTACACTTTTCACATTCCCTGTTGACTGAACTAATAATGAAAGTGTATGTGTTGTCTGAATGTCTTCTACCACACTAAAA
Organism: Ifrita kowaldi; assembly: GCA_013398055.1. Lineage (NCBI taxonomy): Eukaryota > Metazoa > Chordata > Aves > Passeriformes > Cinclosomatidae > Ifrita > Ifrita kowaldi. The sequence continues at coordinate 539,473 of VZRS01006878.1, read as the reverse complement.
ATTGCTCTGGTGAAGGCAACTAACCTAAGGTTAATATGTTTTTTCAATTTTCAGTGCTTCATTGGCTTCACTAGTGGCCGCTATGAGGTACTGGAGGAGGCAAAGATCACTGGGAAAGAGTAGGGCATGAAGAACCAGGGGGAAGGGAAACAAATCAAGCACCAATACTGCAGGATTTGGGTCCTCATCAGAGATTTGTTTATTTCACACAAATTCAGGTCCTTAGTGCAACAGAACTAAGCCAGAAACTATCTGGTACTCAAATCAGACAAACACTAATTTCTGCTACACTAGTTGTTTGAAGAATTGCAATTGCAGTCTTTACTCAAATTAATTTCACTTCCCTATAGGACTGTACAGTAAATACTTGGTATGCTGTAGACAGAATAACAGTATTGCTAAGATTTAGAACATCAGTGGTTTTTCCTCATAGGTGTCAACATACCTTGAGAATTAAAACCATCTTTTATGTCACAGATGTGTGTTGCAGTGAATAATTAATGGATTCTACAGGCTGTCATAAACATTTACAGTACTCCAGAATATCTGTTAATAATTTGATTATTAATGCAGTCATGACACAAACATAACAGTACACATTACGGATTTTGGTAAACTCATAAAGCAGAGGTATTGTGGGCAGTTTCCAAGCCATGTATATAAGCAAATTAATGACTTGTTAGACTCAATAATAGTTAATTTACTGTTTACTAGCTCTTCTTTGGTTAATATTTTTTGATATAAAGCATAACTCATTATCCTCAGAAGGCATTTTTTAAGAAAAGACAAAGAAAAGTGAAGTGACTTTCTCAAGGTCATTTTGTCAGTATGTGGTAGAGCAAGGCATGAATAGAGGTTTCCAAGTTTTGCCAGATCTCGCTTGCATGTGCCATTTGTATATATGTACAATAATATTAAGAGGCAAGATTGTATTTATTCCAGTAATACCATTAAAGATTATTCAGAACAAACATAAAGCAAAATTTGAAAGCCTACTTTGCAGCTGAAAGGAATGTTGTACTTTTTCTTATGGTGTAGATCTCTGCAGAAAATAATTCCTTTAGTTATTTCCAAACACGTTTCATTACATGGTGGAACTTATTTCCCTTATTGGATTCAGTGATTTTCAGGTTTTGTGCTTCCAGGAAAAAAATACATGCTGAGAGGATCTCTGATGTTTATATATTCATTTTTTAAAAAATTTCTAGTTTAAACTAACTTTGCATGAAAGAAATGAGATCTGGAGAGTGTTGTGTTCTGTGCAAAAACTGTAACCTTCAGGGCAAGGTTTGCTTCTCAAGAAAAGTCTACATTTCCAGGGTCCTAATTGTTATGTTTGATAGATACTTGAAGCTTCATTTTCCTACTTACTACCTTGAAATATTCTATTTTCTATGATTTGTCTTACTTTCCTGAGATAGAAGTTGTGCTAAGAGATAATTAACACTGTATTTTGCTTTTCTGCATGTTCCAGTTCATTCCCAGATATATGCTTCTCATGGCATTCACCAGATCTCTTGGAAGGTGTGACAGCTGCAAACAGTACCAACAGTGCCTGGGCAGGTGTGTGATCAGAGCAAAGCCAAGCTATGGCTGAAGCCCTCTGTGTTTTCCACAAGACACAATTTTCTCTTGCTGCTAGCGAGTAACACTTCTTAGCAGTTACATTCCAAATGTCCTGATCAGGAAATAAAGTTGTTCACCAAGTTCTCCTGCTTACCTTGGTGGGGTTTTTTTAATGTTTGTTTGTTTCCAAACTGGAGAAGTACTGGATTGTGTGAATGCGGAATTCAGAAATACCTGCCTAAGTTCCAGGACCTAGAAAATAGGCCTGATTTGTTTTCAAAGCTGGCAAAGCAAAGCTGTTAAAAAGTGAAAGTATTAACATAGACTTTTCTGACCTGAAGTTTGCAACATGCTCTTCTTCAGAAAACCTTTTGGGTTGGAAGAATGTCCAGTATGACACCCAGCCCTCTTTGCGTAGTGCAACATTCTTTACATCGTTTGTGCAATGCCCTGTGTGATGACTCTCGTGTTGAGCTTTCCATAGCTCTGGTGACTCTTGCCTGGTTTTCAATTGCCTGCCTCTTCTTAGAGTTGTAGGGACTTGTTCTTTCTTCTTAGGTCTGCATAAACCAGTAATTACCATTTAAAATCATTGATACAACATTGGTGCAAGTTAGAGTATATGAGGAAATCTCATATAGCATTTTAAGTAGGGTTTTATTTTCTATTTTGCTCAAGCTTACTCTTCTAAACATTCTCTTAATATAAATCTTAATGAGATAATGCAAGTCTTTATTCAATTCAAGTTGGTCTTTGCTCTTTTCAATTAATTTTTTTATCATCCTTTGTGTTGCGGTAATTTTGGAGTATTAAAAATTATATAAGTTGATCTTTTTATGTTATGTTTGCTTTGTTAATCTTCTGGTTTGTATTTTCTAAGTTGGTTCTGTGTGTGATTTTACTCTTCTAGGTGTTTTTAAAATCCATTGTTTCAGGCAGACAGATTTGAATTGTTAAATTATTTAAGTAATTTATTTTTTTTCCATCTGCTATTCGGATAATACATCTGGTTATAATATAATAATTTTCTTTTTAATAAAAGTGTCAATATTGTTAGCTCCTGCTCAAGTTGTTACCTCTTCGTGTTTTCAGATATTTTATAGAGTTTCTCATGCTGTGATTTTACTTTAGACTAGTCATTCTTCTGTGAAATAGTTCATAATAGTTCATTATTTTCTTGCTGACAGTAATTTTATTTTCATATATTGTAGGAAAAACTGAAATTTTTTCTGACAGCAGTATCTATTTAACTGAATCACAGCTTTGTGCACAGTCAGATAACTGCATTGCAGTAGCAAAACAAGGTAATCGTATTTTTATAAACAGAAACAATTTCATGCATTAAATGTAGATGTAATTTTTATGCAAACTTGCAATAGCTATTAGCACAACAGTTTTAATAGAATTTCAAGCTTATTTTCAAGTAAGTGAGAAATGAATAAATTGTATTACTTAGTGACTGTATCATCAATTTTTTGTTACCCTACATGCTGGTTGAATAGGCCACATTACCATTGAGGTTGTCATTCAAATTGTATTGATTATAATGCCAGAAATGTTTTTATAATAAATTGAAATATTAGTCTTTCTTTATTTTGCAAGAAAATGGCAAATTAAGGTCAGTTCCATGCCACACATTATTAAAATGCATGAAGAAAATAAAGGTCTGCTGAAAAGCCAAAATCCCAGCAAGTGGGATGCTGATGTTGAAGATGATAACTGAACTGATGAAGAGTGAGAAAACTGAGTGAGAAAGTCTTTAGATGCCAGAGTTTATGGTTTTATGGCATTGAGCCTCATGTCCCTTCATGGGGTATTTCAGTGCTTCAGAACTCACTGTGGAAAAAATCCAGTTTGAGTCCCAGGTCCAAAAATTCCTTTGAATTTGAATTTTCTCAGCTAAGCCCAGCTGATATACAGGATATGAAAGGGAACAAATTATGTGGACAGAAGCAGAAGCCAGGAAACAATTAGATTATGTAGTATGTTACCTCAGCTTGATGAAAAAAATCAATCTGTATTTCATTCATTCCTAGAGAATGACTGCCAGTTTCTGATTCAATGGGAATTCAGTTTAATACTTTCTTATAAATCTTAAGAAATAAATGAAGATACTGTATTAACATACATTCTTAAATGTTGTGGTATTATTTGAAATTGACATAAATGTATGTACAGTTATAGGTAGGTATGAATGAATGAATATATATGCTGTAAAAATGGCTTGCAGGTCAACAATGTAAAAGGAATTGTCCTATTGCTCCATTTAATTTCTTTTCCTTTGTAGTAATATGCAGTAAGGGAAGAAATTGAGACTGAGCTATTTTCTATTTTCCAGATGGCTATAAAGGGATAAAAGGCAGGGGATGTTCTGAGTATATATAATGAGGAAAATTGAGATGTTAGGAACAATGTTCCAGACATGAAACAGTCTTGAAATAGTCAGGGATAAATTATCTGGACCTTGTAAGTTACTTCCAGGATCATAGTGACTGGAGGGAGTCACTTACAAGCTGTGCAAGTCTGCTGCTTGTTTGTGATTTGCTTTTCAGTGTTGTAGGTTGGCACCCTTTTTTATACATAGAACTAGACCAGCGACTCAGGTCAGAAGAAACAGTTCAAATAAAATAGATCTTTATGCAATTTAAAATATCTCTCTGGCTTCCATGCATTTCCATCAATGCCATGCTACGTTTTTGTGAGGCATTTTTGAAGTTGCAGGCTTTTTTGTTCACTGGTAATAATCTGCAGACAGAAAGAGCTAAAAAAGTGAGAAATGGTGAGACAGCAGTACCAGGTACCCTGCAGCTTATTCTATACTTTTGTCTCATGTTCTGCCCCTCACCTCTGCAAAGTAAGATTAAAAAAGCCCAAACCACCATAAGCAGAGCACTTCTCTTCCTCTTACTCCTGCACTTCTGAAACATCCTCAGTTCGAGAGAAGGGACCCCACTGATGTAGTTTTGGGAAAGCTGTCTGGCAGCTGTGCACTTTCTCCTACTGGGCACAGCTCAGCAGGGGAGGTTGTTCTCAGTTTCGAGCAGCAGTGATGCGGATGGGAGGAGGTTGATTATAGCAAGGGATGAGAAGCATGCATTTACATAGTCTCCTTTTTCCTGCCACCCCTCCCCTCTCCAGCAAGCATGGGTTTATTTTAGCATTGGCCTTCTGAAGCAGGATTAATTTTCCCCTGAATAGGTCAGGCTGGAACAGAGCCGGGAAACATGGCCTTTCATAGTTGGGGTGACTCAGGAAGGCAGAGATACCTACTAAGTAGACAGGGCCTCTAACTGCTGGGCCTATGCCCGGTGCAAGAGAAGTATCCTGGAATAACCTTTCTGATAAACAGCAGAAAAGTCCGTATGGAGTCTTTTCTCAGAAGCTGATGCCAGGCTGAGCCGGGCTGTAGTGCTGCCCTCTGCTGTTTAGATCGGGGGAAAAAAAAAGTAAGTCAGTGATGAAATCCCGCAAATCCGTAACAAAGTGTAACTAGGAAAGCAGTAGCAGGGGAGTACGTGCTTTCAGCCTCACATTTCAGGCAGTCCTTCAGCCAGTTGAAATGTGCCCTAATATCTTCACTAGCAGTTCTGTTCATAGCAACAGAACATAGCTAATATTTTTCTTGGGGTTTAGCACTGGTGGGGCCCTTGTGGCTCTGCAAAGCAACTTGAGACACAGAAATCATGCTTTTTGACACGCTTGTTTGTGTTTCAGTGTGCAGGGGAGATGCAGAGGAAGGAATTTCCATCAGTAATTCAGATGTTAAAAACTTTTCTGTACTTCTTCTTATTATGTAGAATTATTAAATTCCCTACTTACACCTACTTGATACAAAGTTGTGTAGAACGCTACAGCCATCTTGTCTAAGTACATGACACCTGGAGGTGTCTAGGACCTTTTTTCCATAGCTAATCTGTGAGGCAGTGTGGAAGCAAAACGGAAGTAATCTGATATTTCATCAGAGCTAGAGGGAATTGCCATCAAGGGGTATTTCCTGGCCTGATAGACTTGGAGCCTGTGTAGCCCCGAATGCTTGCACATCTGCAAATATCCCAGCAGCTGTAAGAGCTGTGTTTAGGGTTCTGTTTTGGAACATATTAGCTGGACTGATTTCATGGCCCTAATGAAGTAAATGAACTTGTAGTGTATGATTCTGAAAATTCACTGCTTCACTTCGCAAAACAGATTTTAATGTTAAGGCTTGATTGCCCTCTTTATGCTTGTATCTTTAAATATGATATGCATGTTTCACTTTTTGATTCTGATTTTAAAACACTTGCCTTCAGTTTCGTTGTCCCAAACGTCCTGTTCTGACTGCGTGGGATTTTGACTTATCTATCCATGTGCCTGTGGCTCCCTTTCAAAGGAAAGAAACTTCTCATTTTCTGACTAATAAAAAAAATCTATAAAATCTAAATGAATGCAGAACTGATCAGAACCCTGTGACTCAACTAATGTTGTACAGTGATAAATAAAAGCTACTGTAGTCATTAATCTTTTCAGCAACTCAACAAATTGTTGTACAGTGTGCAAAGGCTTGTGGTGACTTGTTTATGCAGGCAGTTAATGAATAATAAAATAAATAAAAGCTTCTTTCAAAATATGTGAGTTAATTAAGGATTTGTAGAGGTGTGATTTCACTTTGGGAAGTGGCTGTAACAGTGGAGCTGTGAGGCTGTTTATTGGCTTCCCCTGCCTTCAGGAGTGAATACTTTTAATTCTGTTAGAGAAACTTTTCTAACATTCAAGCCTGCAACCTCAAACTGAACTTTAAAGGTGAGGACTTTTCTGCTTGTGCTGTAAACCATAATCAGGCCATAACTCTGGGCCTGTTTGGGGGAAGACAGAGAACCAGTATAAGTGCCTGTTTAACCTTCCTTTCCACTTGGTTTACTCTTCAGTTTTGGGATCATTTGGCTTCATTTCCCAGGCTCCCAGTAGCAGAAGAGAGAGACTATACCATTGTCTGGCTGGGATGCTGATTTGTGCAAGCAGTATTCACAGCTCAGCCAAGTTGGCAGGAGGACCTGGTTGAGTAGAAGTGATCATATTGCTTTCTACAGAGCCCAGGTGTTTGGTTGGCTAGAATTTGATTCCATCACATTGCATTTACAGCAGAAAACAATTCTAATGGAAGATAAAAACCAGATCAGTTTTACTTGTAGTATCAGAACTTGAGGATATGGGTTGAAAGAAGTGGGAACGGGTAAAATCTGATTGTGTCTTTTCTTTCATAGATTTCACAGGGAAATGGGAGATGGGAGAATCAGTCCAGCATCTGATGTGACTGCAGTTGAAGCAAAGTTGGCAAACTTGGTTCAATCTAATTTTATTTCACTCTTGGCCACGTTCTGGTAAACATCTGTCCAGTCACATTTATTTTGTTTAATTTGTGACCCCTTTGTGAGTGTTAACTGCAGAAGTTGCATAAGTCACAGAAGTCTGTGAAATTTGAAACACAGAAAAATCACCTGTGATGGAAAAGCGAGATCCACAATTTGATGGTACCATATGAGCACTTTCTGAGATGTGTCAAGAAGTCATGGATTAGACATGTGTGTATCCTTGTTTTTATAGTTAGTGAGTTGACATGTAGGTAAAAGCTCTGTGAATATCTTCTTTGGGACAGGTGCATTCCAGCCTGCACCAATCCTCCAGTGAAAAGATCTGCTGAGAATATGTGGGCTCCATTGCTTGGAAAGTGGCAGCATCACTAAGTTCATTTCAGGAAGGAAGTTTTGTGTCTTTTGCACAGACTTGCAAAGATCATCATTAGGTGGCTTTTATAGTTCCCAGGTATTTGGATACTAGGGCAGATCTCTTTCTTTTTTTTCTTTTTGTTACTTTCAGTAGCTATGCAGAGCCTCTTCCATCAGTGTGCTCTCAGTCCCTTACAGAGGCAGACAAACCACAAGCAGTGACCAATGACAAATGCTCAGTCTTTGTCACCTTTGCACTCCTCCTGAAGCTGCTGGATAAATGGTTTAAGGAACTGGTTTAAATAACCATGTGGAAATATCCCTTGTGGAAGAAAATACCTGGTAGCTTAGAAATGTTGGCATCTTGCTGTCAGCTGATGGGTGTCTGGCATTCTCCATTCACTGCCTCCTTCTGCCCCTCGGTCACCAGAAGTGCCAGCCACTGGACCTCAGAATGATGCCTGCTCTCATCTTTGCAGAATGCTGTGTCCACTCTGCCCTTGATATTCGACAGTATTGGCAAAAGCTGTACGTGGCTCTCAGATGATTTTTTGTTTGTTTGTTAATGCTTCTCAACTGGACTTGTGTGTTTCTCAGTGCAGTAGGCTTTATTCTGAAGGAGTACTGGTCACAGAGGACCAGAACAGTTCAGAGGTAAATGTTTAGTTTTAAATATGCCAGCAAAGTGTCCTAAATAATTCATTACTGGGCTCAGTTGGTTGTTTGAGATCTCTGATATGTTGTTTATATGAAGCAGTATTTTTGTAAACTCCATTAAGTCCTATGCCATTCCTGAACAGTGTGGGCTGAACCTGTATGCCGGGAGGGGGAAGGGAGACAATTTTTCACTTACCATGTAGGGTGAGCAGCTTTCTTGAAATAGAATTGGACCCTTTCTCCAAGTGGAAGATGGAATATGTGGTTAAAGTAGTTCAATCTGTTCACTAACCTAGGCCTCATTTGTTTTCAATGTCTATGAAAGTATATTTTCTTAGTATTGTTTTGTCTTTTTTACATTTTTCTCAGGAATAACTGACAAATTAAAGAGAAAGGTGATTAATGAGCAGGAATTTCAGAAAGCAATTGAATTCTGGTGAGAATGATTTTCTTTATCCAAAACAATCTCTCTGTGGGGAGATAGAATTTTAACTTCCTAGGAGTGTTTCCTTAAGCAGCCTTTTTCATAGTCCCTACAGCTGAATGCATTCAGGGCATTTGTGTTTCTGTATAAGGGAAACTATGTGAAGTAACTGGATCATTTAAGGGGCAGGAAAATAATGGATTTTTTCAGTTGATTTTTCATTTTCAAGCCACATCTGGACAGTCCTCTGCTACATCCTAGTGTGCCCAAGATACTGATGACCTGAAGACTAAAAATCTGAAGATCTTTTCATTATTCTTGGTTCAGTCACGTTGGAGATTCTTGTCCTTTGTTCAGAATGGTGTCATAGCTGTAGCTTCAAATATCCTGTATCTTTAAGGGGAATATTGCATTACCAGGTTTTATTTGTACTTCATTCTGAGTACAGGGAGCAGTTTCTGCTCTCTCTCTCTAAGAGGGAGATCTCAACACTGCAGGAATGAGTTTGACAGCTCCTGGTTATGCTTTGATTGCAGTCTGTCTGAATGTGTGGAGGCATCAACTTCATGGTGGTTATTAGTCACCAGTTTATATTGCTTCAGTACAAATTTTCTTCTTTTTCAGCACTTTTCTGTAAGTTGGATTTATTTCAGATATGGAGGGTTTTATAGCTGTCAGTGTTTTCACAGCAACAGGTACTTTTACATCAGGATCCTCTTAATCCTTTCAGTTGAAAGGAAGTCCAGCTGCACCCATCTTCTGATTTTTTCCCACACACTGAGTGTCTGAGATTCTTTAGTCATTTCACCCATTTCACTAGTGGACATTTCTGAGTGTCGTCCTGAACAGAGGGGAGTCACTCTGAGTGGAAAGTAACAGATGAGGATTGGAGGAGGTGCACTTCCTGCTACCACAGATACAACTGAAGTCTCTTCAAGGTTGTGGGGGATGTGAAGCTGTCCTGTCAAATAGCTTAGAAACTGGTGTTCACAGAGAGCTTTCTTCTGTGTTCACCTCTGCAAATAGATTCCTTTTTTTGCCTTGCTTGTTCCAGGCTGGAAACAGGAGGCTCTGCTGCACCTCCTACAGTCCACTTTCAACAAGGAAACAACAGCTGTCTTTGTTGTCACCAGTAGCTATAATTCTTCATTGCTTCTTTCTACCTTGCTTTTCCTTCGGGCATGTTTAAGGACCTGCTTGTCTTGGAGGTGCCTTTTCAGTACATTGTTGCATTATCCATGGAGCAAAAGAGTGGCATTGGACTGTCTGTTCTGAAATGTCTGTCTGGTATCTGCTATGATAAGCTACTTGGATGGATGTGATGGGTTGGCTCTCACAGCCACTCACTCAAGTCATTCTCAGGCAGGATAGGAGAGAGAATAGGAAGAGCAAAAGTTATAAAGCACTTGGGCTGAAGTAAGGATGTTTAATAAGTGAAAGAAAAAATATAGAGGGATGCAAAGCAAATCATTCACCACCTTCCACAAGCTGTCTCTGAGCAACAGCTGCAATGGCTACCTTGGGAGACAGCCCCACACCCAATTTTTAATGCTGAACATGTTATTATATGGTATGGAATAATCCTTTGGCCAGTTTGAGTCAGCTGTTCTGGCACTGTTCCCTCCCATCTCCTCAAAAGGACAAGGGGTAATGCTTTTAATTGAAAGAGGGCGTGTTTTGATTAGATATTGGGAAGAAATTAATTACTGTGAGGGTGGTGTGGCACTGGCAGAGCTTGCCCAGAGAAGTTGTGGATTCCCCATCCCTGGCAGTGTTCAAGGCCAAGTTGGATGGGGCTTTAAGCAATCTGGTGTAGTGGAAGGTGTGCCTGCCCATGCCAGGGAGGTTGGAACTGGATGATCTTAAAGCCTCTTCCAACCCAAACCATTCTATGATTCTTGTGCCTGCCCTCCCCAGCCTACTCGCTGGAAGGAATCAGTGTGAGAAAAAGAGAAAGCCTTGATACTGTGCTGTGCAAGCACAGTTTGGCAATAGCCAAAAGACTGGGGTGTTATTGACAGCACTGTTTTGGTCACAAAACCAAAACATGGCAACACATGGGCTTTCATGAAGTTAACTCAATTCCAGACAGACCTGGTAGAACAGAGCTTCTTTACACTAATTCATAGTAGATCGGGCTAGTTTCATGGATGGCACAAGGATCCTGATGCCTCAGTGACAGCTCAACTCTTTCTCTCTTCCCATCATATGTTCCCCATCTCCTCTCATGTCAGCACTAGCAATCATATAGTCTTACAAAAACAGAGTTTTCAGCACGTCCTCAATAGTGAGTCAAAGCTGTTACGTAGTCAGGGAGCTGGGAAAAATTACGGAAGTGACCTTTCTGGAATAGATGTGTCAGTTTGTGACCTAGCTGGGTGGTTGTTACACAGTGGTTGTACTTCTTCATTCTTGTATACCCCTAATTAATCTCCCCCACCTCGACTTTGCTCCTTCTAAATGTTTGCTATCACCATGTGGTCTGTAGCTCCTACCTCAGCTTTAGAGCATTTAGCTAGAGAAAACTATATATGCAAAAAAGAATCCAGTGGCTTAGTTCTCTGAAGCTCTGATGCATGGATCTGTCATTAACAGTTAACTAGAAAAAGAAACGTAATATTTAATGTATGCTATAGAACTAGATATGAAAGTCACTCATATGCATAATGTATGCCAATGTAAGATAGAGGAGATTAATGTTTAACTTCGTGTTTTTTCTTAGAGGCTCTTTACACAGGTCATTAGAATAGGTATGCAGTATTATCATGGTTTTCAACTTTTTTTTTTCTTTCTTTTTTTTTTTTTTTCTTTTAAATCTGAAACATATGCAAGGGATGTGGGAGGGTTTCCGTATGAAGTTCCCGTGCTGAAAAAGCAGAGTGGCATTTTTGGAATGTCCTGGCCACTAGATGGCAGGGTGCCCTTTGGATAAAGGGAGCGCTGGGCTGTGTTCGACGCTAATTTGCTCTCAGTCTCCAAACCTCTTATTGATATTATCGAGAGTTTTCCTGGAGTGAGGAGCGGCTGCAGCTCTGGAGAGAACTCATGTTATGGCCCTTTGACAGCACTAACGTGCATTTTTACATTTCCCCCAGTAAAGCAGATACCTTAATTGAAATCTGCTGAGCTTGACAAAATCAGATAATAAAGAAAAGCTGTGTTTTAACCACAATTTAACCGTATGTTAGTGGATGTATTGGAGAAATTTCTGCCTCTTGTGCACGTGCTGTATTTGCTGTGCCAAGTTCTGAAGTACTCAGTCCTTGAAGTGAATTCAAAAGAGGAGACTTGCCCAAGTGACCTTGGGATCTGGCTTTAAATAGGTTAGAGTGACAGTTTGCTGCAGGTGGAAGATCCAGTTAGCATTTAGAAAAGTTGAGGGCTTTAATTTTCACTATTTCACATCAATTTCATCTTGGACTAGATCTTCATCTTATAAATTCAGCTGAATGAAACTTGTGTAATGGTGCTAAGAAACCATAAGGATACTTATGTTTAGACTGGAGTTATTACAGTATTCAGAATATTAAGAGGAGGAAACTGTGCACATTTACTATCCCAGATATAAATCTGTATCTGGGGAAGGTGTGTGTAACACCCCTCTATTCTGAAATGCAGCATTAAACATTTGTAAATTGAAATGACCACGCTAAGATCAGGTCCCGTCACTGAGTCTGTGAGCTAATGAGGGGAAAGGTAAAAGGTATACCAAACTGGGTGCTTTGTCATGGGTTTTGTAGCATTACACTTATTTATTAACACATATAGAAAGCTTGTAGGGAAATTCTCCAAATTTTGAACTTTTATCTTTTTAGTGGATAAATAGCTAATTTTTAAATTAGTTGGCTCATTTAATAAGTATAATGACAAGTTAACTTTGACTTTATCGGGGTATATGATCCTGTTAACTAAGTTCCTCAAAACTAAATAAATGATTTAACAAAAATGACTGCATTTTCAAATTTATATTTTGTGATGTTTGAAATTGATTAATATTTCTTTTTCTGGAATAGATTTTTATACTTTATTTTTAAAAAAAGACTGAAAAATACTTTAAATTAGTTAAATTATAAAAGGAATATGGTTGACAAAATGAAAATTATAAGTTCAGGGAAACAAATATTTTGTGATAAGCTGTTTTAGAGAGGACATTATTCAACTTGTGTGAAAGATATTTTCAAGTGGTGTATGGTGTGATATATTGTGCAATTTTTTAATTACATTTTCAGAAGTTACTTACTTGTAATACTTGCCACTGGCTAAGCTTTGTTACAAATGACACTTCTTAAGCCTGTTGAATCATGACTTGGATCCTTTGGCTATAACGAAATACAGGACTTCTTTTTGCTAAGTTTTGCCCATGTTCAGTTTGGGAATGATCTACATCTGCTTGAGGCTGCCTGCATTGCACATACACTATTCATACACTACTAGGCTTGCACTTAGCCTTTTTATCCGTCTTATCTGCATGCAAGGGCAGATTTCAGAGCAGGGTGACATAACTGGTGGGCTTCCAATCACATCTGAACTGGAGCTGAATGTGTTTTTCCAGGCTATTAGACATGAGGTATCTTTTGTGCTCCAGTGGGAGATGCTATATTTTTAGCATCCTTGTGGGCATGAAGGAGCAGCTGCAGTGTGCAGGTCCCAGCTGTGAGGAGAGCTGGCAGTGCTGGCAAAGCTGCAGCTGGTACACTGCTTCTTGCTGAGAGGTGCCTGGTGGAATTGCCCAGACAACCTCAGTTGAAATGAATGGAGTAGCAACTGATTTATTCCATATAATGTAAGATTTCTGGCTTGCTGTAGCAAAAATGCCTCCAAGTTATCTGGGACATTTTTAAAGTCCTTTTTCAGAGAAAATGTCCTGTGTGGGTGACAAACTGTTCTTTTAAATATTACTCTTTTCGTTTGGTTTATTAATAATAAAAACTCTCTTTTGCCACTTGCACTATCTGAATGGCTTCCTTTTGCTGCGTCTACATTTCACTTCAGAAATCTGCTGTAACTTCATCTCTTCTTCAGAGTTGGGAAATGGCAACTTTTGTACCCCCAGGTACCAAACACTGCCGTTCCTGTATCAGGAAGCTGCTTCTGAAAGAAGTCCTTTTCAGTGAGAAATAATCCTTATTTTGTCTGGTAGCCTATTACCCAGCCTGGATTTTTCACCCATGCTTTATAGGTTGGCATTGCTCCTAGGATCAGACAAAGCAGTTCACACCCTCCACTGCATGTCATGTCAACAGTCCCAAAGAAAAGCTGGGGTTTACATCATCCTCCTTCATATATCTCACATAGCTGATGGGAGGCTGCTGGGAAACTCTTGGATAACAGATGTTCTCAGGCCACAGTGGAATTAAAGCTAGACTTGGATACAGTGTAAGGCAGCCCTCCACTGTATGTGGAGACCACAGCAATAGTCCTGTATGGTGTCCCTGCTTATGACACCATCTCTGAGCTTAGCACCCAAAGAAAGATAACTCTGCTAATGCTTGATCAGATGTTCTTGGCAGAATCCCCATGAGGCCTCTCAAGATGTTTTTTCACTTGTTACCTGCTGTTGAAGCAGTGGTAAGGAGATGCAAAGGTCTTGTACTTCCCGTAATTGATAAGAAATGTTTGCAGTGGCAGATCCTTACAATGTGGTTGTAGATGTCTGTTTTGCTATGGAAAGGTATTTAGTAGTCTAGCATAATTACTTTTTTCCATTTTCATTTTCTCCCAGTTCCTGTTGTTTCTACTACTAACTCAGCAGCAGGGGAGATGCTGCTGTGGCACATCTGGTATTGGCAGGTGGTGACAGCATGCAGCCTTTTAACCACTACTTTGCTTAAGCCTCCTCTAAGTGTGAGTTTTACAGTAACACAAAAAACATATGGTATCACTGAAATAGCTTTGCCTGAGGGGAAGACACACAGAGCTGGGATCTAGGAGATTCCTTTGGTAAGCGTAGAAAGGTGCTGGTTTAAGGGGTGGTTTAAGAGGCATAGGATGAGAGTTCATGAGATCTGGTTTTATTTCCTGCCATTGTGTGACACTGGCCAATGCATCCCTTGTCCCTTCTATGGCAGGAAGAGGTCAGTAACTATAAAATCCATCAGTTTATGAAGTACACAGGTGTTGGGGATGACAGAAAGTCATCTAGACATGCTGAGCAACCTGGTTTATGCACAAAAGGAGTAGAAGAATCCAAGATATGGGAGGGAAAGACACACAGCACACTGGACTGTTCAACAAAATACTGTAATCATACCACATGCTGCATTGCTAGCTCTTAATAATAGTAATTTTGGCACTGTATGGACTTGCTTACACTTTCTCACAATATATATGGGGATTATAACAGGGGGAGTATTTGCTCTTTGCTTCTTGGTTTTTTACATTAGCAACATGAGAGTCTTTTCCTTGAGGTGTTACTGGCAGGGTGGATAAGAGAGTTCCAGTGATGGTGAGACTGTAGGGATCTTGGCTTACAAGTGATCCAGAGTGGTGGTCTGTGCAAACCCTCTTGCCAAACTCTGTCCCCTCCCCTCAGCACCCTGGTGCTGTTGTGTGTTTACTGAAATGTTAGACCTCTTTAGTTTTTATAGGAAAACAAAATAGAAACAGGCACTCCCGGTGCTACCTTTCCTTTTCACACTGTTCCCATGGAACAAATTTTTGTTGCTTTGATTCTGTTTAAATAGCAAGAGACATTTGGGCCAAATTTTGGAACGTATTTAAGTAGCTCACTCCAACTAGGAGGAGATCAGGCTCTGAATAGCCTATGGTGTGATCCAATAATCCTGGCAGATTGTTGCCTACTAGCAGGGTCTGAATGGCAGGATAAAATTAAGAGCTGGAAGAATTTGTGGCTGTAGAAGCACCATGTTGCCTGGAGCACTAGGTTAAGCCCTGCTTTGCTGCTGAAGTGTGCATCATCCTGGCTGATGCTTTGATGGAGAAATTGTGATGAAATCGGAAAACATTTGTGTTGTACTGCTGCTTGCCTAAGTGGCTGAAGGGTCTGGCTTTTAAATTAAGCATGCTCTGAAACAGCGTTCCAATATGTAAATATAAATGCCAAGAATGGAGGGGCCTGCCTAATGTTAAGTGTTGGGCATTAGTTGGAAAAATGTCCTGCAAGAAAGATATTGTTGCAATATAATGAACTAATGATGACTTGGAGTTGAATTGAAGTAGGTGGGTTATTTGAAGCATTACAAACCAAAGGGGCAACAGCGTATAAGCAAAGAATTAATAACAAGCTGGTTAACTTTCCTTTCCCTGCCTCTAAATCTTGCATGTCAGTTTTCCCAGGCAGTGTTTTACACAGAGATTGCAGTGGTTCAGCTTTCCAAGCCTAGTTTTTATATTTTAGGTGTCTCTCCTTCAACAAAGTTACCTGACAGGTGTAGACTGGTGAGTTACATTTGGTGTTTTCCTTGAGACCTATGAGAGGATTGAAGTGCCAAATAGACACCCAACACCACAGATAAGAATGCGCCAATACTTACAGTGTTTGTGTCATGAGAGGTGGAAAAAGGAAGGTTTTCTAGAGGGAAGTGGAACTGGTGATTTATGCCAATAAAATATAATTTCAGATTTTTTGAAGGCCATTGTTAAAATCACTTCTCATAAATATTTAAGTACTTGCCCAGGTTGTTGTTGCTGATTCCTTAAAAACTGCCAGATGAGAGATTGCTTCTGGTTCCTTTGTGACACTGATTCATTAATGTTGCTTTCACAGGCGAAATACCTGGTGATCCCTTAGAAAATGCACAAGAGGTGCTGACAGAGGCCATGTTTTTTGTAAGCAAATGCAGCATGTACTTAATTCATGCTCTACCTGCCAGCAAAACCATGGTTTCTATGCACATGTTTGCCCATGGGAACTGTAGGGTTGTGCACCCCACAACTGCCTGCTGTTTCTCAGCAACTGCAAGTATCTTTGCCTTGCCCTTGTTCCTGGGACAGATCTGAGGTCACACTGCTGGAATAATCCCCTTAGCTTATCTTTCTGGGTATATCATGCCCTGTTTGAAAATTCCTCCCACTTACTTCTTCTTACAATCAGATCAGTATAAATGCCTCATTCTTGCTTCAAATGCCCATCAGAATTTTAGACTGCTTATCCCGTTGACATGGTCTGCAGTCTTATTTGCCTTGCCATCTCTGCTCCTGGAGCATGCTAGTCTTGACACCTTATTAAGTTCTTCGCCCCTGCTTTCTGTGCTTCTTCTCAATAGCTTTCTTTCAGAGGATGTGTTTTTGCATCTTCTCTTTTCCACTAATGACCTTTTAAAGGCATACTATTGCACAGGTACCCAGGACTAGTGTCTTTATAGGTGATGAAAAAGCACTTCAGTAACTAACTGAAACAGTTGCTGAATTTCCAAATGTACCTTAACTTCCTCTCTGTCTCTTTGATGTAAGATATGAGAGGTAAGAACTTCTAATTGGGGATATTGCTGATATTAAACATAGGGTAAAATGCAAATAACAATTTCTTACTTTGCATGTGCAAATGCAGGTATTGGTACGATAAACCACATGTGCCTTTTTGCAGGTGCTCCCTTTGCCAGTGTTCTGGGCTTCTTGCCAAAGCATTTTCTCTCAACCTCACTGTTAACCAGTCCCTTGTGTTTTGTATCAGCTTCTGTCTAAATAGGCTTAGCCCTCCAGTTAATAGATATCTTTTTCTCAAGCCCTGCCCATTGCACCTGCTTTTGAAAATGTGCCCTGGAGAACCCAGTGATTCATCTGTTGTGTGCTGTTGTTGTTTGATTAAATCATTGCTTAGTTTCAGGTGGCTGCATTTGTGTGCTGGAACACTTGATTCTCCTGTTTACTGCTTTTGTACATCGTGGAAGCCTTTGTAAAGCTTGAGGGGAAGTTCAGAATGAGAGGTATAATATCAGTGTTTGGGATAACAAATGGTATAGGCCATACACTCTCTTCATTCAATGCTTTTTCTGTTTCCACATCAGTGAGCACGATGGATGTAATGTAGTCACAGCATGTTTCCAGAAATCCTGAGATCAGTAATCTAAAATAGGTCTTTGGAATTTTAATAATGGGGAAAATGTCAGTATGCAAAGTTGGTGCAGCCTTGTTCCTCCCTTCCCCCAGCTTCACTCCCTTAGGCCAGCCTATGTAGTTTCTGACCTTGCAGACACAATATATGGCAGGGAGAGGAAACTCTGAAGGACCTTACATTGATTCCTCTCCTATATCAGTAGGATTGACCACCCTAAAGAGTAAATATATACAGACACGCTTTCAGATCAGAGCGTCAGGGTCAGCTGTCTCCTGGATGCATTTGGGAAGCTTGGGGACCTTCAACACTGAAATGACTTTTGACATTTCTTAAGAGGGACTGTGGCACCCAGAAATCACTGGGTTCTTCCCAGGCTGCTGTTTTCCCCAGTCACATTCAGGGATGTGTTGTGTGTCACTAGTAATGCTTCAGTTATAACTGTTTGAAGGCTGATGAACAGCAAAGTGTTGAAGAGAACATGATTCTGACCCACCCTCCTTAATAGAAATGACATTATTTATTTACCTCTTTAAGTGATTGTGGTATTTTCCTCATAAAATATATTTGTACACTGTCCAGTGTATGTCTGGGGTTTCAGAGATCAGCTGTTCTGGTTGGGTATTCCAGATCACAGTTTTTAGGCTAATGCTGGGAATGGGAAATTATTTACAGGTAAGAGATAGTTAACTTCTCCATGTGAGTATAAATATATCCATACTGGCAGTTCACAGGTCATTAACTTTTCTCGAGCATTAAACATAGACAAACCTTCTTTTATTTTGTGGTCTCTTAATGGGGCTGGATATGGAGAGCAATTTGAGACATTCTTCTTATGAAAGCAGTCTGATCAGGAGCCCTTGTTGTGATTGCTTCAGTGGCCTGGTTCACTCCAGGTTAGAGACCTGCCTCTCTAGCTCAGGCTACCAGCTAATAATTAATTATCAGCCTCCTTAAGTGAAATTAAAGAAGCAGTTATTCAGAATTATACTGATTTTATAGAATAAGACATATTCTCAGTAACATATGATGGTCAGATTGGGTCCAACACCAAGAAAATCCTTACTCATTTGCCTGTTAAGGCACTTCATTGTTTGTTTAGTTTTTTTTCCATGTGGTTACCAGAAGTGAAGATTTTTCCCTCTCATTTTGCATCAAAAATCTCTTTTGCTCAACAAAAAACCCCCACCAAACCAGAAAAAACCACCAAACAAACAAACAAAAAAACAAAACAAAACAAAAAAATCCCAAACCAAAACATAAAACCACCGCAATTTCTGTGGGTTTTTTTCATAGACTTATATTGGAACTTATAGAAGAGGACCTATCTTTTGCTATGGAGAGCAAAAAATAATATAAGCCAGAGCCTGGAGACAACTGCACCTAATTAATAATTGAAAGATTGTTTTTTCGCAACTAAAGGTGCTAAATCATCTGTCTGTGAATTTCTGTCTACTTCTAGGCTTTACAAAAATTCTTGCTCTGAGGCAAATGACATTGCCAGGGAAGTAGGGCCTCCCTTCAGTAATTATTTAGTCTTACTCTAAGAGAGAACAAATTGGGTAATAAACATTAAGAAAAACTTCAAATCTTATGAGCCTATGTTCCTCTCCTTGTTCCCATTTTTTAAATCACAGCAATTTTTTGTCTTTAAATCCAGAATGCTGTTCAAAGAGCTTCATTTTATTTTTTGAACTGTTTGTGGATTTGTGGCTCCCCTTCCTATTTGAAGACACTAATGATGAATATGAAAAGGTATTTTCTTTAAATGTTGCAGGAAGTGCTATTCTTTTTCTTCCTTGGATCTCATGTGTTACTTTATGTGAACCTTTTTAGCTTTCTTTGTGAGTATGGTTACACACAGAGAAGTAATATAATGACTAAACAGTCTATCTGTTCTAGTTTCGGAGCTAGAATTTGGCCAATTTACCTAACTTTTTGGTTTTCAACATAGATTCCCACTGCTTATGCCTTCTATACAACCTAAACTCCTTTCTGGGATGATATCTCTTGATGCAAGTGATGGGGGGAAGGATTAGGAGATAGCAACAATCCGGAGATTTTGTTTAACTGATCGTGTAAGCAAATAGATTTTGCCCATTGATCACATGTGCAAATAGCTAGTCTTCAAATGACCTGTGCAACAGTGTGTAACCCCAAAATAATTATGGGTTCCTGGAAAAGTGTTCTCACTCACACTCCCTGGCCAAGACAGGTTTTATGTTCTTCAGCAGGTAAAAAATGCTGCAGGCGTGCATTGTTTCTGTGTGGGTTTGTATATGTTGACTGAACTGAAGCTTCTCTAATTGCATGTGTCTAAACAACAAGTGAGTGTTGATAAGTAAAGGTGAAAGCTAGTAAAATAAGATACTGTCAGCTGAGGGCAAATGCAAAAGCAGTTATATGGGCCCTCCTCAGCAGACTTCTTCAGAAATAAGGCAGAGTAAAGGATTCTACAGAATGAGCTGTTCTCCATGTGCCAAACCTCTAAATCAGAAATCCCCAAAAGGAGTTAAGGACAAATTACGCTCTAACAGGAAGATTTCTTGAGTTACATAAAATGGGAAAGCATGATGATGAAACCAAAACAACAAATAAATACTTTGTTTTGTATACATTTCAATTGCCTTGTCAAAAAGAAAATATATCCCTCCAAAAGTCAGCTGAGTTTATCAGCTTTGCAAAATGATGAATGAACGCCTTGTTCTTTATTATTGCTTAAGTCACTCCTGTTTATGCCAGTATTTCAAGGATTATGTTTTGATTGTTCTGAAGAGGTGAAAACACTTTCTTGCTGATGAATAAACACTGCCACTTTTAAATATTTGTATGCAAAATGTCTTTAAAGCCATTATGAAATGCTTTCCAAAAGCACTAAGAAGCTGTTTCCCAAAAAGACAGTTTTTCTCTACATTTTCTTTCATGCTAAACAGTCCAAATGAAAAGCCTTTCAAAGTTAACTAGTTAAAGCAATACCAGTGTTTTAGTGTAATGAATAACTTTTTATAGAAGACAATTGCACACAGTTCAATATGCTAGTATTTCTATTTCTGTGCCCCACCAATGCCGGGATTCTAGGGTAGAATTTCTTTCTTTGAGAAAGCTGAAGCGATCAAAACCCTGATTAACCTCTGATATTCACGTGGTGCTCTTGATCTTGAGGGCCGAAGCAGTAACAAAGAGTTAATGGCAGCCATATGCTCAGGGTATTGTGGGTACTGTTGACCCAAATGTGAACTCCGCAAGCGAGTGCTGCTAACTCCTGTTTGTTTCAGGTTTGGTGTGGAGATTACTGATGAAGAGTTTGAGCTGCTACTTGACAGAATCCCCCTTGATGAAGATGGAAATGTCAGATACCCCCAGTTCATGCTCAGGTTTGATTCCTGGTATGCAGCGTATGCATTTTATTTCTCATTTGCGAGTAGAATTATTTTTAATCTAAAAGGCTCACAGACTGAATCTCATTTCTTAACTGTGCTCCTTTATGACATATTTCTTGCACAGAGTGTGCTGATTACATTTAAAATTAGCTGATGTCGTGGGTGTGTGCTGTTTGTAATTTAACTGCTCTTTACATGCTATTTACATATTTTAGAAGAAAGACTTCAAAGTTATATAACAAACCTTTGTGCTTTCTGAAGGCTGGGAAATATGTTGGACTTCTAAATAAAAGCTAATTATTTCCAGAAAATGGTAATAAATGTACTCCATATATCTTTGAGAACTTGAAGCATTTACAGGCCCTATATACAGTCTGAAGTACTTCTGAGATGCTGAAATTGGTCAATAGAAGCTCTACGCACCCTCCAACATCTAGCTGTGAATTCGTTTAATTAAAAGAAAAAAGCACTGGACTAGATAAAAATATTCTATTCTTTTCCAAAAATTAAAACTCAGTGCCCAAAACTGTCATGCCAGTAGCAGGGCAGAAGCCAGTGTCATTTCTGAGATGAAGGAAGGACTTGTGGAATCTGTGACAGGAGAAAGCTGTTCTACCCATGAAATCCAGAGAAGTAAATTCCAGCATTTTCCCACACATTTGTATGTGCACATAAGAGTTAGACTGCTCAGTTATTTATTTTGAGTTATTTAGCAGGTTATTTAGCAGGTGTTTCTGGTTTGCTTACACACATAAAGGGTAGGTAGAAGTCTTGAGTTCACTGTACAGAAACCGTGTGGGGTACCTTCCTGAACTTCAGGTAGCAAACCAACTAAGTACTGCAGACCTGATGAGTTTGTGTCTTCCTTCCCATTCCATTCAATCATCTTTCACTCTTTCTTTTCCTGTCCTTTTCTTCCTGCTTCAGGAAGCTTTGGGGCTGAATTCATCTGTCCACAGAAGGCAGTTGGATATGACACTGGATTAATGAGATATATGTGACCTTCTGAATGGTATCTCCAAGGCAATCTCCAAATGTGTCCCAAATAACCCTTGAATGCATTTGGGTGGGCACTTGTTCCTCATCTGCTTTTATGCCAAGGCCTCCACTCCATTTCTTTCCTTTATAACCCTCTGACTGGGTTGCAGTTATCATGGATTCAGTTGTGCATGAATTTCTGTGGCATGTCTTAGATCCAGGAGTATTCTCTGATTGTCGTATGGTAAGGGTGTGAAGAGGCGAGACAGAGGATAAAGGCCATCTAGCAAAGCTCACCAACCTTTGAGAAACCAAAAGAATAAGAAATAAAACCCACAGAGATGCACGATACTGGACCCTACCTCCTTCCTCTTGCTGTGCACTCAGCTGTGCTCTGTCTTAATTGGAGGAGAAAGAGATTAATCTGTTACATTAGAAACACAGACTAAGGGAGAAGGGGATTTCAGGAACTAAAGTTACTGCCTGGCTTTTGTCACAATAGAAAGAATAGAACCTGATCATTCAGTGGTAAAATGTTTTCTCTGCAGCCGTTTTTTTTGGCTGAAGTCAACCTTCAGAATTCACTAAATCTTGCAATTTCAACGACTATTATCAAGCTTACACCTGTTGCATAGAAGTAGTTAATGTTTATACAGGAATCTTTTGACCTTCAGTGGCATAATTCTGTACTTGAATGTGATCCAAACAAATAATTATATAGCACTGTATATATCAACAGTTTTTTCCCAGGTTGAGTGCGAGAGAGCCCATAGGCCTCATAGCATAGCTTAGGTAACAGCCCTTTATTTGCCTTATCATGAGAACCAGAGGCCAGGTGCTTCTCTGGGATTACTTGTATATTAATATGGGGTAATTCTGTTTACTCTAGTGCAAAACTAGAGTGTAACTGGGAACCTGATGTAGGACTGAGATATAATTTTCACTTTCATCAGCCATTCCCCCGTCTTTCCTCTTATAAAACCAAATCTTGCTTGCAGGCATTGTCCCAGATTCCTGGCTGTATGTAATGGGTTGGCCCCAGCCAGCAGCCAAACTCACCCAACCACTCACTCCGTGGGATAGCAGGAGAAAGTAGGAGGAGTAGGAAAGAGAAAGCCCGTGGGTTGAACTAAACACAGGGAGATCACTTACCGGTTTCTATTGTGGGTGAAACAAGCTTGGCTTGGGGAAATTTAATGTAATTTATTGCCAATTTATATCTATATATATAAATTTACTAATTTAGGAAGAAAAAATACTAACATTAAGATACACAGGAAAAAGAACTCTCTCCCCCCACCTTTCCCGGGATCAACTTCACTCCTTCACTCCAGACTCCTCTCTTTGCTACTAGCACCAGCTACACTCAGTCCCTTCAGCAAGGAGTGTGTAGTGGGGAGGGGGTTATGCTTAAGATGTAGTGTTTTCTCTCTCCTGTTCCTTCCATCTTGCTGTTTTCTTCTGTTCTGTCATGGGCCTTCCATGGACTGCTATCCCTTTCAGGGTGGAGGGGGCCTGTTCTGGAAGGCACCAGGGTAGGATTGTGTCTGCAGTAGCTGAGTTGATTTATGTCCTGAAGCTCTGTTGCTTAATGGGCTTAGAGGACCTGACCAGAGACAGCCACCATGCAACTCCTGCAGAGTTATTCTTGTGAGTGTGCCTGCCTACACATGGAGAGAGGGCTCCTTCTAATTGAGTTTTGGCATCTAGTTTGCCTGGGGAGAAATCAAGAAACCTCCACTGGGGTAAGTTAAGGCCACATCTAAATCACAGAGTTTGCATGAGTTTCAGCATGCCCTGGAGTCACAGTTCCAGCTTCTCCGTATCAAGGATGAGTCTGGAATATGTTGTGGTTCCTTTCTGGTCTTCCTGCTGACAGCATGGGTGCAGGAAGGAGATGCATTGATAGACATATTGACATATAGCCTCAGTACATAGCCAGGCCAGGAGTCTGGACCTGCTCCTAGGTGTCTCAGTTCAGACATAATTTCAGAGTGTTTGTAACTTTCCTCGACCTGTCTCACCCATTTTCTCTTAGGAAAGGAAAAATCTTGCTTCTTCTTTTCTTTTTTTTTTCGTACCTGTTCGTCTTTAAATAATGTCTACAGAAATGGAAGGTAAAAGAAGCATTTAGGAAAAACTATGATCTGTTATTAGAATGGCAATGAAGAGGTTTCATTTACTGAATTAACATTTTAATTGGGACTTCATAAAGCTACAAATTTAATGTATTCTATGTCTTCAAATATGATGTTACTTTGGTTGGAAAGGAATATTCTAGAAGGTCTAAACCAGGCTGAAAATGGCTCTGCATTGGCTTGTGATGGTTTCCCCTTTTCCACAGTCATCTGTCTTCCTCATCCCTCATGTATTATCCAGCCAGGTAGGACTGAGACAGATTGTAAAAGTACAGGAGACTCAGCATCATGTGTTCATTCCCAGTCCCATAGATACTAACCAGAGGATAACATAATGTCCTGGTTTCAGCTGGGATGGAGTTAATTTGTTTCCTAGTAGCTGGTGCAGTGCTGTGTTTTTAATTCATTATGAGAATGATATTGATAACACACTGATGTTTGGATGTTGCTAAGCAGTGCTCACACCAAGTCAAGGACTTTTCAGTGTCCCAGACTCTGCTGGTGAGGAAGTGCACAAGAAGCTGTGAGGGAGCATGGCCAGGACAGCTGGCCTGAACTGACCAGAGGGATATTCCATACCATGCAATGTCATGCTCAGGATATAAACTGGGGGGAAGTTGGCCGGGAGCTTCTGATGGCTGGTCAGGAACAGGCTGGGCATTGGTCAGCAGGTGGGGTTGATTCCTCTCTCTCTTTTTGTTGTCTCCCTTTTCACTGCAATTATACTGTTATTGTTATTATATTAGTTTTATTTTATTTCAGTTACTAAACTTTTCTTATCTCAGCTCACAGGTTTTACTTTTTTTTCTGATTCTTCTCCCTCTCCTACTGTGGTGTGTGTGACCGAGTAGCTGTGTGGTACTTATTTGCTGGCTGGGATTAAACCAGGATACTTAAAGAACTGCATTGACTGGCAGCAGAAGACAGTTTGTGAGATTTAAAAGGAGAAAGCTACCCAGGAAGGGTAGTACATTGGTACATCAGTTCCTCAGTAGCTTGGCTCCTACTGCACAGTCTACAAATTGCTGACTATTGTGGTAGCAGGCTGTTTGCATACACGAAATAGAAAGGAGATGTTATGGCAGAATTAAGGCACTGGTTACAATGTTTCTGCCTGCAACCTCTTTCCCTCCACAGTGTATTCATAGAAGGAAAAGTTTAGACCAGTTCAGTTTTCTTGCTTTATTTTTAATGATGGTACTTTTGATCCCTTGCCTCTTACAGTGGAACTTTGTTGTCACTCTTGCCTTGTGAGTGACACAACTGGAACTGACTCCTTCAGCATTTGAAAGACTGTTACACTGTGCTCATTCCTTGTACAGTACATGTAGGAATAAATTATATATGCCAATTATGTAGGATAGGGTTTGAGAAGTGTTCAATATATACCCTAATGTCAGTGAAATCTGTGGTTAAATCCTCTCCCAAACTTCATCTTTTCAGATTGAGCACTACATAAGAAATGTTCTTGAAAATCCTAACTAACTTGCCTTGGCAAATTTATTTATTGCTATTCTATAAGAAGAGGAAATTGGGGTGCTAAAATACTGTGTGAGCTATTGTCCCAGCTGACAGCTTCATTAGGGATCACTGACACCAAGTCACTTGGGTGAAAAGTGACAGCCGTATGACTCTGCAGAACAGTTATTTTGCCTTGCACACAACCTTTTTACAAGCTGTATGTTTTTGATGATGCTGATTGGGAAGTATAGTGTCACCTACAGACAAGTGAGCTGGGCATGTTTCAAACCTACAAAGGTGTAATAGTCTGTACTGCAGAGCAAATACTTGTTAGCTACACCCATTTAGTTTGCTGTATCATTTATAGAGTTACACTGATAGCTACAACCTGGGCTTGATTTCAGAAATAGTTTGTGGCAACAGACAGGAGTGACTAGGATGAAAGATGAACGTCACCATTCAGTGCTGCATCTGATAAGAAGCTAAGACAAGAGGTCATCTACAAATTAAAACATCTTTCCAAACTCCTATGTGCCCTTCAATCTCCCATCCTTTAAAAATAACTTTCTTTTCCCTGTTGTCTCCTCAAATCCAAACTGTATATAGGAGGTGAGTATTCTGATCTTGTAATTGCCAGTCATTCTCTCCTACACAGATTTTTCATTCCTGACCAGCTGTCAGACATAGCCCCCTAACACAGTACCCAGTGGGTTTCTGTGCCCTCCTGCACTCCTTGCTGGATGTGTAGGTCAGCCAGCCTCCATACAATCTCATTTTGTTTCTTAATTTTT
>VZRS01006878.1:505866-508366 GCA_013398055.1 Ifrita kowaldi | reverse complement strand
ATCAAGGGAAGCCAGTTGATGTTATCTTTTGGGTTTCAGTAAAGTTTTTGATACCGTCTCTCACAATATCCTTCTGGGCAGCACACAGCTGGATAAACACATCATGCGATGGGTGAGCAACTGGCTCACGGGTTGGGCACAAAGGGTTACAGTGAATGGGGTGACATCAGGCTGGCGACCTGTCACTAGTGGGGTTCTGCAAGGTTCCATCCTTGGCCCTGTGCTCTTCAGTGTCTCCGTAAAAGGCTTGGATGCAGCACTCAAAGGTAGATCCAGTAAGTTTGCTGATGACATCAAATTGGGAGGAGCTACTGACTCCCTCAAAGACACAGAGACCCTGGAGATACTGTGACAAATTAGAGGGTTGGGCAATCATCAACCACGTGAAATTTAAGAAAGACAGGTGCTGAATTCTGCACCTGGGACGAGGCAACCCTGGGTGTACATGCAGACTGGGGAATGAGAGGCTGGAGAGCAGCACTGTGGAAACGGATCTGAGAGTCCTGGTCAATGGCAAGTTGAGTCAGCAGTGCCTGGGGTGCATCAGGCACAGCATCGCCAGCCAGGCAAGGGAGGGTGTCTCAAACCGATTGTCCCGCTCTGCTCTGCACTGGGGCAGCCTCACCTTGAGTACTGTGTGCTGTTTTGGATGCCACAATGTAAGAAGGATATAAAGCTATTACAGAGTGTCCAAAGGGGGACCACAAAGAGGGGGAAGGCCCTTGAGAGGAAGCTGTATGAGGAGCAGCTGAGGTCACTTGGTTTGTTCAGCCTGAAAAAGAGGACACTGAGAGAAGACCTCATTGTGGTCTTCAAAATCCTTGTGAGGGGAAGAGGAGGGGCAGGCACTGATCTCTTATCTGTGGTGACCACTGACAGGACCTGAGGGAATGGCCTGAAGCTGTGTCAGGGGAGGTTTACATTCAGAGTTAGGAAAAGGTTCTTCACCCAGAGGGTGGTTGGGCTCTGGAACTGCCTCCCCAGGGAAACGGTCAGGGCACCGAGCCTGTCTATGTTCAAGAAGCATTTGGACAACACTCAGGCATATAGTGTGATTTTGGGGTTGTCCTGTGCAGAGTCAGGATTTGGACTTTGATGATCCTTGTAGGTCCTTTCCAGCTCAGGGTATTCTATGATTCTGTGTCTTACTCAGTAATGACTTGTATAACTAAACAGCTCTACAAAAGGCATGGTCTTCAGCTTGTGCAGACAACTTCCTGAGACACCAAGTACTTGAAACCAAGAGATTTCAAGTAGCAGAAGTGTTCCAAATGCAGCTCAACCCCAGGCATTACCAGCCAATAGAATACTTATTTAGTGGCCCCTGGGGTTTTTCAATGCACATAAATTTACCCTCTGATTATTTATAAACTGACTGTGGAGACATTTAGCAACTTTTTCATTTGTTTAATAAAAACCAGAAGTGTGCTGGTAATGTTCCTCACCAGACTGATACTTGCAAGTTGCATGTGATTTGATGGGATATTTACTGCTATGGTAGTAATATCTTGGGGTCCAATTTTGGCAGTTTTAATATTGTTATGGACCATTTATGAAGAAAGGCATTATGAAAAGTAAGAAAACATGGCAAAATCTGAAGGCACTATGGGAATATTTTTTTGCCTCAAAGAAACATGTTGATGGGTTAGCATCAGGAAACAGCAATGGCACAGGAAGTCATGCTTGTTTAATTGCAACGTGTGAGAAGACTTGTAGTTTACATACTTACCATTTAAAGTCTCTCTTTGCAGTTTACAAAGGAACTAAAATAAAACCCCATCACTGTATCACATAGCTCATGGATATCAGTGCAAAATTTAGACAGGAGAAAAAAGTATATAATGCTGGATTTTGGGAAAAAGGCTTTGAAGACCAAAGGAGAAAAAAAATCCAGAACACCAGGATCCACAAGAAATCCAACTGGAGTTTCAGAGCTTCTCTCCTGGGCTGCTCCTTTCCTCTCCCGTCACCTCTGGCAGCATTTTAAAAGCTGACATTGGCTTTTTTATGATGCCAGGGTTGTCACCACTGCAATGGGATGAGCATGAAGCTGAAGTTAAAGCTGTATAAAGCAAAATAGTAACTTTTCCAGATTTTATTGATAAGGTTGGAGGGAAGCCAGCTTCAGTGAAGAGAAACTCGCAACCAAAATCCCTCACCGAGTCCAATGTGTTTTTACACACAGATCCTTCCTTCATTACCTCCTTTTGTTTCCCTCATTTGATGACTCTCTGCTCTGAAAAGAGTCAGCCATCCATTATGAAAGGACCATGCGTATTGCAGGACATTAGCCTATCCTAAAATGCCTACTGCCTTTTTTAGATCACCTTAAAGCATTGACATTTTAAAGAAATAAACATTCCTTTGAGTTTTCAAGGAAAGGTCTCTGCAAGGTGCAAATCTCTGCAAGATTTGGCAGGTTTTGGTGTTTACCAAAAAAGTTCGGTCTGACAATGTTTTTTTTTTATTTTGCCCTTATCCTTTCCCATCTTAAAGTAAT
>VZRS01006878.1:486590-504917 GCA_013398055.1 Ifrita kowaldi | reverse complement strand
AGGGACAGAGTTTCTCTAGAATAATACTACTTCTGTAGACTTTTTAAGGGGCTCTGTTCTGATGGTATCCAGCAAGATAATTTGCTTCTGTGACTTCTTTTCCTCCATTGTCTTCCCTTTAAATTAAACCAAAGCAAATTTTACCAGACCACTTCCCTTGAGAGGAAGGCTGCAATATGCATCTGTGCCAGCCAAACAGCTGTGCCAGAGCTCGCAGTCTTCTGATTCTTGGATTATGATTTCTCAGAGCAGAGCTCCAGCAACACACAGCAACCAGGAACAACCACCTTGGCTCATCCCAGGGCTAGATTTATAGGGCTTGTGCCCGCCCTGCAGCTACAGCTGTTTGTAGGATGTTAACGAGCACTTTAGGTTGAGGTAGTCCCAATTGGATTCAGGTGTAGAATCCTGGTCTTGAGTGAGAGCTTGGCTAGTACACACCATCAGGGTTTAAATACATATTACTACAAACAGCTAATTCCCTGTTTGATTTCCTGAAAACACCTGAATAGGGCTGAGCTGCTGGGTGTCTGGACTTCTTCCTGCTGTCTGTATTGTAGCTATTATCTCAGACACTGTTCAGAAGACTATATAAAAGAGCAACAACAGTTGTGACCAGCCACACAGTAAGTATATTAAAAGTTCGTCCTTCCTCCCACAAACATATTTAAGTTTGTTTAATATTATAATATTTGAAAGAAGTCCAGTCTGTATTTTTTATGACTAAGCAGAGTTTGAAGGAATGGATATATTGCTAGTTCAGAATGCTCCTAGGGTCTTGGACCCCCTGACTTTTGATGCCAGGCACTAATGCAGTGTTTCAGTTTCAGAACTTGCACATTCTGAGTGATAGGGAAAATATAAAGGGATCTTGAAAACACTTGTGTGGTAGCAGCCATCATCACAGACCAGATCCCAAAGGGCAGATTTGCATTGCACTTGCCACCTTAGTCATTGTGTTGCTGAATGTCTGATCAGCCAAGTCAGAGTTCCTATTCTCTAAGGAGGGTTCTTTGGGTCACTTACTGATGTGTTTATTAATGCAAACTATCTGTTCAGCTCTGACAGGAATTTTGTAGTAATGTCTTTCTTAACATTGTTCTACTTTTGCACATCTTTTTATGATTTTGTGCATTTCTCCCTCTTTACCTTTAGCCTTTATGCTGAAAAATGCTAAAACAATAGTTATCATACTTTTAAATGGACTTTGCTTCTTGTTAAGATGAAATCTTTTTTTTCAGTAAAATCTGTGGATCTGTTTGGAAAAGTCTTTTTTCAAGGAGACAAAATTTTCATTGGAAAGGTAACATAATATTCTGGTTTGTCTCAATTAGAAGTGGCTCTTCCTTGAAGGCTAGTGTAAAATCCAGCTGGGAAATCTCTGGTACCATCCTTTACCTTCAGTGTTGTGAAGATGCAAGGGATTTCAACACCTTGGCTGCCTGAACTGGGTTGGTGCTGAGAAGGTCTAGGCAGAATGGCTCTGTGGGTCCACATCTTCAACCAATGGCATAATAATAATAATAGATATGTCTTAAATACAAAAGCAATAGTTGCTCAGGTCTCTGATTTACATACATGAAAACAGAAGCAGAAACTGTGCCTGTACACAGCCTTCAGGGCTATGAAAAGATGGTATTAGAGCACAGCCATATTAACTCTGAGTTTAGCATCCCGCATACATGTCCACAGCATCTCTGAAGGAAAGAGTTCTTTTGACAACAGGACCCTGAAACAAACACAAGATGTTAGAGAAGCCAGAATTGAATAACAGTAAGCAGTATGAGATCTATACTTTCAGTTCAGTCTTGTACTCTACATGAAAGGCTATGAAAACCTGTGATAATTTTATATCCTGTAATTTGCAACCACATCCAGTAGAACTTGGTAGTTAATGACGATGGCACTAGTTGATGGGATCCCATTCAAGGCTAAGCTTTAGAGTCCTGTAGTTCCTAGAAGAATCTTCTTTTAGGGTTGAGTTGTGTGAATTCAACTCCTTGCCCATTTAACACTGCAGAGCTCCAGAAGCAGCAGGGTCTCCCTGCTTTAGTTTGGCCATATTTCATTTATTAACCCTATGAACCTAGTGTCTTTGTCACCTACTGTACTGCTGCTCCATGAGGCAGTCTGGGCTACCAGATACCAGAAAACATTACTGAATGGCAGCTGTGCATACAGCAGGCAATAGCACATGAATAGAGCAAAGGGGAAGGTCTCCTGGGCATCCCTGAGCAAAGTGTACTGGTGAGTGCTGGGACACTTTAAGCCACCTTTTCTTTTGTCCTCCTTCTGGTCCTGCATGAGCCCTGTCTGCAGAAGGTCATATTTCCATTCTGGCTTGAGGCAGCTCTTTCCATTTATGTAGGTAGCCAGCTTGTTTCTCCAACAGAAGAAGGACTCTCACGGCCAGTTTGACTTTCTTGTGTAAAACATCAGTAAGACATTAAGCAAAACATCTTAATTAGCAGCAAAAAAGGAATTTTTATTCCACACGATTTGGAAAGTGAATACCACACCAAAGGTGGAGAAATTAGAACATAATACTGAAAGTATTCTGCTTCCAATATTAATAATACTAATGGAAATACTAATATTTTATCTAATGACAGTGACACCAAAAGTAGGCAGGTAGCAATGAAGTTTGCCGATCAGATAAAGCTGTGAAACATTGTCAATATAGCTGAAGTCAGAGACAACACAGAAGGTGAAATGGATGGTCTTGGGGACAAGAAACTCGGTCATAACACTAGATCATGCCCTTGCATACTGATAGTAAGTATTTCTCTTATAAGCTGGGACTCAATCCATTTGAAATGATGACCAAGAAGAAGCCTGGCCTCTGCTGCTTGTTCCTGACACTGCTGAACTCTCAGTGCTGTTAAACCCTGCTTTTGGCTCTTGCCATTTTAAAAGGCACCCTGACAGCTGATAGACTAAGAACATGGGTCAGCAGGGACCCTGCTTACTGTGTGTCACAGCTCTCAGTGGGCTGCAGAAGGCAAGTGGTAGTGCATTAGTGACATGCTGGCATTCATCATCACTGAACTCATACTCACATTACATTCAAGTGAGACAGGAGGACTTTCTCACTCCACAGAGGAAGAAGACTTTCTACATGGCCTGTGTTGTTTCTATTTTGCATGGTTTGAAAAACTGGCTCATTGAACTTCTAATCTGAGGCCATGTTTTAAATTTAGTAATATTAAAGACACTTCTTCTTTAAAATGCCCTGTATTTTTCTCTTTAGTAGCCCTTTCCCCAACATGACATGATGAAGACTGGTTTTGAGAAGAGGGCCTAAATATGGCCAAGAAGAGGGAAATGCTGTGTGCAAAGCAGAAGTGCATAAACCTTGCCTGTCTGATTCCAAGATGTGTCTCATGGGGCAGTCTTATGATCCCCAGTATGGCTGATGCTTGTCTTGAAGAAAGATAATCCATTATGATCTTTCCTGACCAAATATCTACAAACCCCTTTCTGGAGTTAGTAGAAAAATCTTCCTTACCAGCCAACCTACAAGCATATCTCTGCAGAAGGACATAAACCCCAGCAGGGCTCCCTTATCACATGGCATTAACTGATGTGACGCTGTCATTTTCGATACGTGTGACTTCTTGCCTCCAACCCCCATGCTGAGATCTCGTGTTCCTTTTTTCCCCAGGGTCATGTCATACACAGAGTCCCCACTGTGGCTTTGCTCTGCTGGGTCAAGGGAAACATGAGGTGACAATTTACCCTTTCCTGTAAATGGTTAAATGTAGAGAAGAAAAAAATGAGAGGTGTTTGTGGATTTCATCTTCAAGGCAGAATTTATAAATCAGGGAAAAATGTAAAGACGGACCCTCTCCAGGGCTTTTGATGTCCTGTACCTTTAAGAGAGGAGTAGCAGGGTAACATCTTACAGGCTCTTTAACTGTCCCAGATTTTAACTGTTTCCTTCTGAATAGTAAATATGTGATTCAAAGAGAGCAAAAGATTCTTGTATTTTTCCAGTAGCAGCATTGGAAAAATCTCATATATGAGTAAGATCCAGCATCCATGTAGGTTGTTGGTGTTTTCTGCAACTTTTTGTAATTTGGGGGAAAATGTAATAAGTACTGTTTCTCTTTCTTTCTTTAAAAAAGACAAGGAGAGAAAGCCTGCATTTTCTGCTATTTCCCAAGAGGCTTTTTATCTGTTTAAACCAAATAGGGATTTTTCACATATTGACATAAGCATTCATTTGCTAATTTGCTGGACATTAAACTGCACAGCATTCTTGAATGAGACTGGAATACTTGGGTACTTAGTGCTGCTCAGACCCCGCATCATTCCCAGTACACATATGGTTTTCCTCCTCTATCTCCTAGATAAAAGTCACTGTTTGATCGCCTTAAGGAAAAGAATGAGTTAAATGGACCAATATTCTAGCCTTGGCTCTAAAACTGGGCCTTTTCAGAAACTCCTCAGCACCTGCAGCAGCTAGGTCATTTGCACATACATAAATAAATAAATTAACAATGAATAAATAATTTAATCCCACCACACAATGCCACCTTGCAGATCTGATCCTTTGCTCCCAGTGAATTTGTCCATTCCTAATTCTTTTTGATAAAGTCCTCAGATACTTGCTGACTGTCAGTCTAATTTTCTTATTGTTTTCGCTTGATTAGTTCTGTATGACCTAAGGTCGCCCTTAAAATCCACATCTCTCGTGAAGACTCCGAAAGGCCTTCTTTTTTTCAAAGGGATGGAAAGTGCCTGCCATTTCTCCGGACAAAAGCCTGGAAGGTTTTCAGTTATTAGCCTCCTGAAGCAGCCCTTTCGCTCACCCAAGCGCAAAAAAAACTCATTAGGGGGCACCTTTCTTTCTGGCTTCTTTATCTGACTCATGTAGGGTTTACGTGTTTCGAGATCTGCAGGTCTCGGATGAATTTGGATAGCCTCGCTTTTAACCCTGCCGGACTGCGGTTATGCCCACCACAGACATTTGTGTCAGCTCCGTGCCCTCAACCACCTGGAGGTGCTTCGTCTTTCTAAAAGCTGCTTTGCACCCGCTTTGTGGTGCTGCGGCACTGGGAAGGCACGCTCGCGCAGGGGGTGGGTGGAAGGGCAGGCACGCCTGCCAACACGTTACATCTGGGCATCTTGCCCTTCAGAGGTGCAGAGCTGCCAGCTCCTGCATTCACTTGAGCTGACAGAGGTTATAAATCAGAACAACATCTGATCTGTCGTGCCTAAACAGTGCTGCCCGGCAACACCCCACCATTCTTACCTTTTAAGAATTAAAATCACTGCAAATAGTACTGGCAGGTATTACAGTAGTGAATGTTGCTCACTTGCATAGGCTCTGGTATTTTGTTAAGGAGAGACCTCATGATTGAAAAAAGAATTAGGAGCAAACTGATTGTTTCTCTTTCATAAAAGGGCTGCCTAGTGTCTTTGATGAGAGACCTCAGTTCAGGCTGGGTTCTGAGTCTAAAGAGGAGAATGATGCACAGAAATAGAAGGAAAATAAGCAGATCCAAAAAATGTAGGTGGAAGATAACCCAGGCAGGTACAGAAAAACAGGTGTCTTGCTCCTGCAATGCTACTTCTTTTGGTCCTGAAGGACAGCTTGTCTTCCACTGGGTTGGAGCTGACTAGGATCCCTCTGGGTTAAAATTCAGTAGAAAAGCTCAGGGCTACAGCTGAGGTCCTACTTCCAAGCATGCAGGGTGGCAGTTTTGTGGAAACTAGTCTTTGTCCTGGCCATTTTCAGGGATATTGTCCTTGTTAGGTTGGAAGAATGTACCATTATGACCACTATTTTTTCCAGACCTGCCAGCTCCTATGATATCTCTGTGATATCAACACTTTACCTCAATCTAGTTTTCCTCTACAAAGTGGTTCCTCTGAAATCTGAATGAGGCAGCACTCAGTAAAGTAAAGGAAGCCATGTGCATTAGGCTGAGTTTATGAGCAAATCCTTGCAGGATTATCAACAATGCATAATCTGCATTATTTTTTCCACTGGCATAAATTTTGAGCAGCGATTAGTTGGATATAGTGTCAAATAGCATGGAAACTACGTGATCTACTCCATAGTACAAAGTAATAGTTATGTTATGGTCTGAAGAATGGCAGAAACAAGGAGAAATGAGAAATTAGAGAGGAATTTTGGACTGCAATCTGGCAGTAATCATGGAATCTTGAAATGGTTCAGTTTGAAAGGGACATTAAAGATCATCTAGTTAATCTTGACTTGGGGTCCTCTGTCAGTAGGGTCCTGCTTGCTCTTTCTAATCTGTCAACTGGTTAATCTCATCTCCTGGAAAACTTCAGGATGATAGTGGGTCCTGGAATACATCATTGGGACCACATATAAATTGTGATGTTGTGATACATTGAATCTGTAGAGGCCTCTGAAGGCACCAGAAGACAACCCAAAAGGAGAAATTGTATCAGCATGATCACAGGGAGTCTTTTTGATAATTTTTTGCATTGGTTTCTTTTTCTGCCTCAAGCTATGCAGGAGCATTTTAAGCTTACTGAATAAACACTATGCAGTGATAAAGAAGGAGTTTGAAGATTGAGATGAAGTTAACTCTCAGTGTCTCACTCAGGAGACCATGTATCTTATGCTAAAGTAGTAAGACAATACAGCCCTGGAAATCATAGTAACAATAAGGCTGAACCATGGTGAGTGGTGACATCCCTGAAGATCCATTATTATCCCTCATTCATAGGATTTTCTATCTGAGCAAGCATCATTTAGCAGTCTGGTGTCTGTTAGCATGTTAACTATGATCCTTAGAAAAATTATTGAAGTAATCAATGACTTTGCTGGGAGTTTGCTGGATAAATACATGGTTATTTGGCTAATAATTAGAATGACTTCCTATTTTTCTTCAGAATAGTCATTATCTATTGTTGTGGCTGTCCTGTGCAGGGCCAGGAGTTGGACTTTGATGATCCTTGTAGGTCCCTTCCAATTCGGGATATTTCATGACTCTATAATTTAGTGTCATTACATTCTGTTTAAAGTCGGATTACAATCATGACTTTTTGGGTATGGAGGGAAGGTTTGACAACCAGTCTGAAATAGCCCTGGAAATCTAGTTATAGGGGCAACACATTGGGTTTTCAGGAATTTGTGAGACATTTGGCTACTCCTTGAGCTGTGCATATTTTCCCAATGCCAGGCATTGTCTACTCTGAAAAGGAGACGATAATTTAAGATTGTGAAGAAGCTCAGCTGTGATTCTGACATGCTGGTGGTCAGGTGTAGGCAAATATAATTTTTTTCAGTAGGGAAAAAATGGTGGTTGTGAAACTGTGTTCTAACATGTTACATTGTTCCAAAAATGGAAAGAAACTGGATGAGTGAGGGGTTCGGCACCAAAATAGCACCTTGTCTAAGCATAATCTTTCTTTCTAAAATGCACAAAGCACAAGCTTCAGCATCAAAACTTGTTGCTGATGAATTCTAAGTAGTAATAAATTGTTTTTCTAAAGATGTGTTTAAAGATTGGCTATGCTATGATGAAGCTATTTGTAATGTAATGCCAGTTCCTAAGTACGCTTACAAGAACACAGCATTATTCTCTTCACTCATGTTAGCACCCAGAGCTGGTAAAATTTCAGTGACTGTGGTGAAGGAAAGAAAAAGAGAGGAGAGGAGAGGAAAGAGTAATTTATTTCCATTTAAAGCAATGGCAAAATTCTCCCCTACTATGCATGTGCTTAAGAATATGGATTTTCTTATTTTACATGTAGATGTTTTATACATAGAGTTCTTGAAGCCCTTTGCTTCATGGTGGCAAAGGTGGCAGGGGAATAACATAGCTGTAATTATGCAGACATTTCGGAGCTAAACCAGTGGCATGGAGGGGCTCAGGCTTCTGAGCTTGACATTTTGACAACCCAGTTATGGAGAAAGGACACTGGCTGTCAGTGGATGGCTGACAATTTTGTCTGAAACAGTGCTTGCTGGAGGGAAATGGTAAATAACCCATTCTTCCCCACATAAAATTCTTTCCACCTGTTCTGCAGTACATGCAACTAGTATGTCAAAAGTATTTGTCACCTGGGATTTTTCATCAGCCGTTTCAGTTCAGTGGCTGGACTTGTTACACCTTCTGACTGTGTAACAGGCACACAAAAAACGGGATTTTTAAAAAAATAAATGCAATGTTTTAGCATGGAGATGTCTAGCCCATTTGAAATATCTGAGCAGATAAATTAGGCTACTTGCCAGGCAACAATGAGGGTGGGATTCAGCTGCCCTGATTTTTCCCCTACTTGTATATCTGAATCTGACCTGTTGATCCTATGTTCCCTCAAAATTCAAAGGGGAAAGATATATATTCCAAGGAAAATCTACTTATTTTTTAAGGGAGAAAATAAAATCAGTTTGATAAATTATCCTCTGGAGGTGCCTGTTTATCCCACTTGACTAGAAAGATTGCTTAGAATGATTAATTCGTTCTCAGACTTTTATCTTTGAGACAGCTAACAGTTTTATGTCAGATCATCATAAATTTCAGTATGTTCTTCTATTATCAGACCACTGAAAAGATTTTTCCTTTGTGGTATGGTCTTGTTTTATGACAAAGTAATTTTTCCAAGTACATGAATGAAAAAGTCCAACTGGTCCCATCCCATCCTTGTATTTTAGTCTGGTAAGGAATGAAACCTGCCAGCACTCTGCCTATGCGTTTGTGGACCTAAAGCATAGTATGTCCTCATCTTATATCCTGGCCAGCTATGATTGGATGCTCAAAGGCATTCTGTGCCCTACCAAATTGTTGTAGTTTTCCTGAAATAAAGAAATGTTTGGTTTTTTCTGTTTGCAGTTACAGTGCCCGGAAAACATTTTGAAAGGCCTTTAGGAAGCTGGATGCTGGCAGCAGGAGTTAACTCTCTGTCCCAGAACTCCAGTCTCAAAATCCCTGTAACTTCCTGCTAAAACAGGAAGAAGTTTAGCATTCTGTTTGATCTTAATCTGAAAAGGCAAATTGATTATAAATCTTCTTTGGAAGAGCTGCATCAAAAGCTGGCCAAATACAGCCCAAAAACCCCTTTGCAAAACTGCTAGAAATTAACATAGAATATTCCCATGACTGGCAGAACAGCATTTGTGTTCTTCCAGTTGCCTGTCCTAGCTATGTCATACACTTCTCCTAGGGATGCACATCTTTTACCTGCTTGTTGCTTGCCATATCCAATAGTGTAAGTTGCTTTGTGAAGGGGTGGTGGAAGCTCTTTCTGGGAGTATAAAGCAAAGCTGACTGTAACACAGTTGCTAACTGTATGTTACAAGAGACTTAGAAAATCAAGGAAAATTCTGCTCCTCTACTCTGCTCTGGTGAGACACCACCTGGAGTGCTACATCCAGTTCAGGGGTCCTTAGTATAGGAAGGAGATGAACCCATTGGAGCAAGTCTAGAGGGGGGCCACCAAGTTAGTTAGAGAAATGGAGCACCTTTCCTATGGGCGAAGGTGAGAATCGGGATTTTTCAGCCTGGGAAAGAGAAGGCTTTGGGGTGACCTAATTGTGGTCTTCCAATACCTGAAGGGAGCCTACAAGAAAGATAGAGAGAGACTATTTACAAGAGCATGTGGTGACAGGACAAGGGAGAATGGCTTCAAACTGAAAGTAGGTTTAGATTGGATATCTGGAAGAAACTTTTTACTGAGAGGGTGGTGAGGCACCGAAACAGGTTGCCCAGAGAAGTTGTGCATGCCCCATTCCTGGAGGTCGTCAAGGCCAGGATGGAAGGAAGTCTGAGCAATCTGGTCTAGTGGAAGGTGTCCTTGCACATGACAGGGAGGTTGGAACTAGATAATCTTTAAGGTCCCTTCCAACCCAAATCATTGTATGATTCTATATTAATTTCCTGGAAAGAAGATACAAAGATGCAGCATGAAGAGTTGCAAATAGCTTTTGAGAAAATGTAATATTTGGTGAAGAACAGCATGCCATGTTGCTGCTTGGAACCTCCTCACCATGGAAAGATCATTTGACCTCTTAGAGTTGGATTAGCTCCTCCATATGCACACAGATGGAGGTTGGCCTTTCCTTTAAATGTATATTGTTGTGCCTAGTTGCAGAGTTTTCTCTTGGAGGAGTATTTTATGCACTGAGCACCAGAGGGAGAAGGACCTGTTCTGTACATGACTTCACTTTCATGATCAGCATAATTGTGTGTTTAAGACAAGATTAGGTTATTTTCTTCCCACACATCTTTATAAACATGTGACTGCATAGCTGAACCAATAAAATGAGCATGAGGAGCCACTGAAATATGTATCTCTAACCTATTTGGTAAGCTCTCTGATGATGCAACTCCACCATGTCTTCTTCTTGTGGAAGCTACTATAGCTTCATGGATGTCCAGGAAACTTTGCCACCTGCACGAGCTAAGGATATATGTACAGTACATGCACACAGGTAACAAGCATGTAGCAGTCTCTTGTTTGCTTTCACATACTCTCTTTTCTTCAGATGGTGACTTGTAAACGGTGGTACCTTCATCATAATTGCACTAGTTTTCCTAGATCTTTGCTGTCTAGCAGGTTTTGACATTATGCAGTAAATTATGTACTCTTGCTCATACTTTTTTTCCAATTACTTTCTTCCCTTTTCCAGACATCAAAGAAAATTTACAATAATAATTACAATTACAATTATTACAGCAATAATTATTGCAATTATTTCACTAATAAAACTCCAAGAGTCATTTTTTCTCATTTCTTTAAGAGAGGAGAATGTATTGTATGAAAAAAAGTTTGTGGCATTGAAAAATTATTATTACATCCTATGATAAAAAGGCATTTTGTAGTGGAATATGAAAGACTTGGGTTAAATTGATTCCCTTAGAACATTCCAATATATAATTGTGTTGCGTGGGATACATACTGTCTCAGAGTTTCTTGAGGTTCTTGAAGTTTTGTCATCTGTTCTCAGTGATCCCTCTTATGCTTTTCTCAGTTTGAAACCATGTGGGGTTTGTTCAATAAGTTTTGTAGTTATTGTTCCTTCTGCAGATTCCAGTCCTGAAACTGCAGCAATTTGATAGTAAGGGTAAATTATTTCCATACTACCACCTTTAGGAGAAAAACTCAATACCCTAACCTTTACTCTCAGCTGTTGTGGCGTCACCCCTTGTAGTGAGTAAGGTTGTACAGGTGTATCAAAAACCTGTCAGGTGTATCAAACCATGAGGTTGCCCTAGGATACATTAAAGGACATTTTTGTTTGGGGGGAAAAGTGAAAAAGACCAATCCTATATCTTAGTCATAAAAGACTGACCTTTAAAGGCTAATCTCTGTGAATTCTTCCCCTGGAACGGCACTGATGTAGCAGGCATGGGAAGCTATGAGGATCTAATAAAGCCACACTTAAACAAGTAGCAACCAAACCAGACTAGGAATTACTGACAAAAACTAAACTGAATCCAGGTGTGCTGTGGAAAAGGGCCTGTATAACGTGTGCAGTACACAATGGTATACACATGATGCCATATACCTCCAGAGAACGAGAATGAAGGGAAGTGCAAAAGCCACAGTCTCCACTCCTCCCTAGTACTGAGAAACCACTGAAACCATGTCACAGCCTCCTGCTTGTGACTCGAAACTGAACATCTCCTTCAAGTTGGTATCTTGAGATCAAACCCTCCCCTGGCAGACTACCATCTAATGTCTCCTTTGAAAGGTTGAACCAGGGCACAGTGGTTCCTTCAAAGAACACAGAAATCACTTTGTAGGGGCAGAGTGGTTATGAGAAGGTGCCCCTAACGAGGGACACAGTTTTTAGCATTCATCCTCAAGACTCCAGCTTCCTAGAAGAATGTCTAAGCTTCAGGCTAGGAACTAAGGGCAGGGAGATGGAGGCAAAGGCTGTTGAATCACAATGAAGGCACTTTCTGCCATGATCCTGGTCTTAAGGGTTCCAGTTGGACTGTGCCCTACTCTAAATACCTGCCCCCTTTATGGGACTGAAAGCATAATTTTGGTGCTGGAATTCACAAGAGACGGAGATGAGCTCAGAGCTCAGGCACCACCGGGTTTCCACAAAGCTAGTAGGAGATGGAGATTCTCTAAATAAAGTACTACAGGGAAAGCTGGTGTAAATCCTTCTACATGCTCTGGATTAAGCCCTCAGCAGGGGTAAAAATAACTTCATAATGTTCGCCAAAAGCGTAAGAACTGAGTCACAGACCCTATAATGAATTCCCTGTTGCCTTGAAGGAGCCCCTTGTTTGAAGGACCTCATTATTTGAATTACACCATCATTACATAGGCTAGGACTGCACTTGGAGGTGTTGTATTCTTACAGTAATTGAAACTTAAATTGCCTTTAACTTTTCGGAGCATACATGCAGAAGTTTAGATTTCTTGTTAGCAAAAGTGGGGGTTTTCAGCCTAATTAATTGTATTACTGCTGATGAAGCATAATGGATATTTCAGTTGCTGTAGCTTGAATACGTATGTTAAACAATCTGTTTCCTAAGTTGAATGTAATATTCTGAGTTTGAATCTTCCAAAATACTCCTCTTTCTTCCCATGTGATGTTTCATCCAATAGTTTTCAATGTTGCTTTTTGTCATCTTTTAAAGTGAGTTTTGTTTGTTTTAATATGCCACTCTATATGCAGTATGTTACGTGGGTAGGTATCTGAGTTTTAACCTTACATACATATTAAAATGCCTTTTCCTATACTTCTTTCCATAACTACTTTTCTCTTCAAAAGAATTCAGTGTTCTTTTCCTAAAAAAGCCTTTATGCACTATGCGGGAAAGTTTGCGAGAAATAGACATGATGATGTGAGACTCACCAAGGCAGGAGGCAAGTCTGTGAGATCAGATGCTGCATCCCAGCAAATAGGAAACTGTTGGCTGGAAGGTTTCTTTCCAAAAGTCTGCCTTTGCAAAAGGGTTCCTGGACAAGCCTGCAGCTGCTTCAGTAGCATGTGTCTAATATGCAGACTGTTCCACAGGTACTCCAAGAGTCACCTCCTCCTTATACTTGATTCACTTTACAATGGAAAAACAATCCCCCTGGGCTTCTAGGCACTATTTAATTCTGTCCAAGAATGTGGTAGAAGGGCAAGAAACTGATCTGATTGGGGTGATCATTGTACCCTGGCACCTAAAACCCTCTGCTCTCCTAAGCACTTCTGGGATGATCCTGGTCAAATTGTGCAGGTTACCCTGGGGTATCTTTGGGCCTGAGGAATAGCAGCAGCATTCCATGGAGCAGTGAGACCACAAGACTTATAAACTGGCGGGATCTTCACCATGGGAAAGGGATCATATCCATACCACTAGGAAGCCAATTATTGTGTGCATCCCTACTGGAACAGATCTGTAATTAAGAGCCTTCGTTGGTGCAGTTCTTCCTCTTTCCCTCAGGTGCTTCTTTCAAACTCATGGCTCAGTTCCTGCAGATGTGCTGATGCAACTGTTTGTGGTCCAGTGCTGCAAGCAGGTTCACTGACCCAAAGCACAATAAAAATACTCTTTTCTGATTAGCTACTGACCTGATTGATAAGATGCCCCAAGAATGACTGTGTTGTCCTGAATTTGGGGACTCTGTTCAGTGACATCGGCTCTTTTTCCAAGGCTGGAAACTCCAGTGTGGCACTACCAGTAAAGCCCCCAGGTCTTTGAATAATGCATTCAGACTGGTGCAAAACCATGGGAGGAAAGAAGAGTTTGGATCTGTGTTGTAGGTGCTGAAAGTCAATAAACATTCTTTACTTATTTAAATAGTAG
Source organism: Ifrita kowaldi (assembly GCA_013398055.1). Classification (NCBI taxonomy): domain Eukaryota; kingdom Metazoa; phylum Chordata; class Aves; order Passeriformes; family Cinclosomatidae; genus Ifrita; species Ifrita kowaldi. Next base: position 491,175 of record VZRS01006878.1, on the reverse strand, counting down.
AAGTGAGACAGTAGAATTTCCTTCCAGGCTTTGCCTGTTACCTATTGAAAACATAAAGCGTTAAGATGTTTAAGCGTTAAGTTTATGCACAGGCTACTTATGTCTCTTTGATCTAATTGATGATGCTTTATTTAAATAATAATGCAAATAAATCCTTGAGATAAATTAGGGAGTTGGAGATGTTCTCAATAATGCAGTATTACAAAGGTCAACATAAACTCTTCTACTGTCTGAGTAAATAGCAAGAGAGAGCCAGTATCAGATGCAGAACTGTAAACTCAAATTTTGCTGTCCTTTGATCCCAACCTGATTATTTGCTCTCCACATAAAGAAATTACTGAGGTGTGACCATGGTGTAGGACTGTTTTCTGGAGTGAGAAGAATTGCGGTAGATGTAGGACGTGGAAAGTGTGAGGAAAAGAGAGGAATTCAGATAGCAAGGAGAAGAGGTGGAAAAGACGATGTGAAAGGCATGTGAAAGGAAGGCTAGGCAAACTGTGGCAAAAGAGATGTGAAAGTATAAGGAGAAGAAATACGCTAGCTGAAGGAAAGGAATATGACATGATAGAGGAAATCATTCACAATTGAGATTTTTAGCCAAGCAGGTGCATAACACAGAATCTAGTATTTTGGGGCCTTTGGGAATTAAAGTAGTTTCTTTTCAGGAACAACCCCCCTCGTCCATTCCCTGTGGTAGCTGCTGCCAAACACCAGTAAATGTCACTCCTGTGCCAGATGATGAGAATTGCCGGCCCAGACAGGCACCCCACCTGGGCCCAGGTACAACCTTTAACAGGCCCAACACGGGTGACATCCAGCTCCTACCTGCTCCCACCAAAGTTGGAAGATGATGCTTATGGCAGAGCTAAAATAAATCCAAGGGAGAAAAAGGCTCAAAGTCTCTGTCCTATAGGCACAGAAATGTAAATTAAAATGAAGACAAATGAGCTGAACCTCTGTCAAAAGACAGGGGATGTCTGTCCCAAGGGACCTCCATGCCCCACTGCCTATGCAGATCCACCTGTGGGCACAGAGCATGGCACACAAGTGTGGATCTGAGCTGGGAAGACAGCTCAGCTCCCATGCATGGTACAGCTGACTTTAGCGAATTCCAAAATAATTTTGGGGCCAAAAGCAGAGGGGTGAGCTCAGAGCCCTGAAAGAGTGGAGGGAAGGGAGACTTTTATCCTAAAGTCATTGTAAAGCCAAAGAGGGGTTTATCCTCCACAGCTAAATGAAAATGAAAAGGGAAAAAAAAAAAAGAAAAAAAAAATCCAGGATAGCAACATTGGAGAGACAAAGACTGTCATGGACCAGTGCGAGTTTGCAAAATTATATGTAAATGACCCCATTTTTGACCATGGTGGCCCTCTGCTAATCCCGGAGAGAAAATCTACTTAGCAAAGGAAAGTTTTGTTTAATTTGGTTAACAGGGACCAAAATGCTGAATATATTTATATTTTCAGGAAAATGCCATATCCTTAATGCTTCAGTGACAAAGCAGGATCACAAGAGCTTAATGCAAACAGAATAAAAGTCATGTAGCATTTTGTCCATATTCTGCACCCAGTGCCGGTAAAAATGAGCGTTGGACATGTGTTTTCATAATAGGCACTAGCCATTCCTGCTGCTGAATGTGTTTGGCTGAGTCCATATTGTTCTGTGTACACTGACCAAAAGAGGGGTTCTCTCTGGATGTACCATCCTAAAGGTGTCCCGAGGAAATGGGGGTGTTTTTCTCCCCTCCTTAGCTGGCTCCTCACAATCATCCCATTGTGTGACCTCTTCCCCACTAATCTGGGATAGGAGCTTTTCCTGTATTTACAGGTTAAATGGAAGATACACATTCCACTTTCTACTCATTGTAAGGAAGATCTTTTTGTCTGTCTCCGAATAAAGGGTCGGGTTGGTTTACAAATTGCGGGTCAGCCCATTCCGCGACCTGGGCAAACAGCCCGGGTCAAATCTCCTCAAAGCCTCCCCACCCAACTGGAATAAGTTAATTTACCCTCGACGGCTCCGGCCTCGCCGGGCATACCCAGGCTGCCCTGCTTCCTGAGGCTATGGAGACACCCGGGATGCTTGGTTCGGGCGGGGCTGGAGTTGCGCCGTCGGGAGGGGAGCCGTGCCGCGGTTCCGCGCCGGCGGCGAGGCTGGAAGGACTCGCTCCCGGAGCTTCCACTGGTTTTATTCTCGGCACCCCGCACCTCCGCAGCGGCCGCCTGCCCTCCCTGCCCCGTCCTGCGCCTTCACCATTATTCATCCTCCTCGGAACAAACTGCGCCGCGGAGAAATTCGCTGGAAAAGCACCCGGGAGATGCCGATGCCTTTCGGACACGTGCCCCTGGAGCACCCCTCCACGGGCGCGAGGAAGGGCAGCATCCGCGGGGTTTGCGGGGGAGTGGGGCATCCGCCACCTCCCAGCCACCCTGGGACTCCCTCCCGGCCTCCGGTGACGGCCCGGGAGCAGAAGCCGGGCGGCACCGACACCCGGCCCGTCACGCCCTGCCCCGCCTGCCCGAAGCGCCAGCCACGGCCGGTGCGTGCAGCAACCTCCCTGGCCCTCGGCTGACTACGTCTCTCTCGTGGGTTTTTTTGCCCTGGGTGGATGTGTGGGGAGACTTCCACCGCCAACCGAGGGAGCTCCCTCACGGAAACAAAAAGGAGCGGCGGGTATAAACGTTTATTCCAAGGCATCACTTGTACAGGCACTGCACCCGGAGGTGGGAAGACGAGCTGGTGGGGGCAGCTTCAGGCCCTCGGAGAGGGCGGGCGGGGGTAGATCTGGGCCCCCGGGGGCTTCTCGCCCTCCGGGACCCCCGCGCATCTCCCTGTCCCTAGCAGCCTCCCCGTGCGCCCGGGTGTAGCCCGCAGTGTCCACGGTCATAAATAGGATTTTTTTCAGGCGGGACGAGTCTCTATAGCATGGAGGGGTGCTGGCCCGGGGGCAGCCCGAAGGCGTTGGGGTGGGAATGGCCGAGGAGGTTGAGATAGTGGCGGTCCAGCCCCTGCACGGATGAGAGGAAGGTGCTGCGCTGCTGGCCGGGGCTGGCGAGGGGTACGGCGGCGCTGGGCAAGTGGTAGGGCAGGGAGGGGCTGCGGGAGGCGCCGTGCCAGGGGAATGGCCCCCCCGAGGGCGGCTGGAGCACGCCCTCGGCGGGACTATGGACGTGCCCGGGGCACTCGGGCCCAGGGTGCAGTTGGTAGGAAAAGTCCGGCTCCGGGAGGGAGCCCAGGGAGGTGAAGAGAGGCTCAGTGACGAAGCGCGCTTTGGACTGGAGAAAGGCCAGGATGCGGGCGTACTTGGTGTCTTTGGTCTCCATCCTCTCCACCGTCGTCAGATAGTGGACCAGGTTCTTCATGCACTCGTGATAGCCATAGTGGAAGTAATTGGCGAACTCGGAGAGCAGCTCTGCTGGAAAGAAAAGGGAAGGGAGTCGAGCTCCTCAGGGTCTGGCCGGGACAGGAGGGGAAAAGCCGCCCCCACGCCGGGAGTGACCCGGCGGGGGCCGCGTGAGGCCGCTCCCGCCCACCTACCCTTCTCCCGGCCGCGGGGAAAGTCCGCCGAGTGCAGGGCCCGCAGGTACTGCACCGTCATCTCCAGGATCTCCGCTTTCTCCAGCTTCCCCGAGCTCTGCAACGGGCATGGCAGGTGGGCATCACCTCTCCCCTGAGCCTGCTCTGCGTTCCGCCGGGCCGCCCCCTAACCCCGCCATATCGGAGGGGATATCGCGATGCACCGGGGAGAAAAGGGCGTAGGGGCTGCTCCCCCCCGCCTACCTGCTTGGCCAGAGCCATGGGCACCGTCTTCCCCAGCTCGGTGAGGCAGCGGTTGATGCGGTCCCTCCTCCGCTTCTCAATCACTTTGTGGGAAACCGGCGTCCTCTGCAAAACATATGGGGCGCCTTAGTGGGGGAGGAGAAAGCACACGGATCCAGTCTCGCCGGGACAGCCGCCCCCGGCCCTGGTCTCGACCCCTCCAGGGAAGCCAATCCCCACCCCGCTCCGAGCAGCGGTGCCGGGCGCGACGCGGCCTCGGGAAGGATGATGCTCTTACGGCCGGTCCTCTCCACACCGCCCTGGTGGCTCCCCGACTGCGCGGACGGCCCTGGCAGGGCAGGCTTGTTTTTGCGAGGGTGGTGTGATTGCTTTTTGTGGGGGGGTTTTCGAAGGGAAAGGCGGCGAAGGGCTCAGGGCCAGGTCCGCTTGGCGGCCTCGCAGACCCGTGCGCGCAAGGCGGGCGGCGACTCACCCTCCGCTCCTTGAGCTTGGAGGCCATGGTGGGCACTGCATCCCCTCTCTCTCCGGGCCCCTTATAAAGCCATCACGTCTTGGGGGGGACCCCGGGGGCCCTCCACGGGCCCGCTGATCCCATAGGATTAGGGGCGAGCGGCGCTGAGGGAATGTATGCATTAAAGATCAGGGTGGAAGGGGGCGAGGGGATGAGGGGCTTTTTTTTTTCTTCTCTCTTCTTCCTTTCTCCCCCTCCTCGCCCCCGTCCACGCAGCCGGGGGCGGCCCAGCTGTGTCGCCCCCCGTGGACCTCGGGGCCACACGTGACGGTCCCACAATAGCGGCGGGGATGG
>VZRS01006878.1:331735-485846 GCA_013398055.1 Ifrita kowaldi | reverse complement strand
CCACCCCCGAGGGGGAGGGAAGACCCGAGAGCCACCGGGCCGGCGGCGGGGCCGCCCGGCGCCTGGCTCTGCCCTCCCGGGCGACGCCGCCGAGCTCCGGGCAGGGCTGCGGAAACGGAGGTATCCCCGCCATGTGAGCTCGGGGAGTTGTTCTCTCGGCAACTCCCACGTCCTCTCCCGTATTCCACGTTTTTCCACCCTTTTCCCTTTGCGATTTAAAATGGGTAGACCATCCCCACCGCATGTCCCCGAGTGGGCACGGCGGGTGGCACCGCCGCTCTCGCCCGTTCGTTTCCCCAGAAGCGGCCGGAGGACAGGCGCGGTGCCGGCCCTCACTCCGCCGTCCCGGGCTGGTCCCCACCTCCCCGGGCCGGCCGGGAGCGCCGAACGACTCCGCGGGAGGAGGCGGCAGTGGCCCCGGGGCGCGTCTCCCCCGGTCGGCGGGACGGAGTGGGCGAGGCCGGCTGCTCGCCCGGGCACCCCTGCGTGCCGTGCCGCCGGCCGTATTATTCTTCCAGGAGCCTTGTAGGTTTCGGTATATTCATTCTCGTACAATGGGATTAAACACTAACCGTTATCATCCAAATTAACTAAACTCTGAATAGCAAATGCGGGGGCTTTTATTTTTTTCCTCCTCTTTTTGCTCCACTGGCGGAGATGGAGTTGATCCTCTTACTGTCTGTGTTAACCGCCAGCTGCAGGCACCTGCGAGGCAACTTCTTACACGAGGGAAGTTGTTTATTTGCTCGCTGGCTGTTCCCTCGTTGGTTCCCCCGCGGGCCGGGCTGCCTGGGGCAGCGGCGGGGGGCTCGGGGTGGCCGTGGCATCCCCGCGTGTACCGCCGCCTTGTCCTCAGAGGGCTTCGGCGGGGCTAAAGAGGGAGATCACCCGACACTGCCGCGGGCGGACTGTCACCCTTGTAGCGAAGCCAGAAGAAGGCGGCTTTGAATATTTTTTAGTTTTTAATTCCCCTCGAGCGCCTGTTGGCTCTCCTTGCGGGACACGCGTGCACGGCTCTTTGGCAACCCAAGGCGGACACCCGCGTCCCCATCACCCACCACCGGTTTTCGGTTCTCGCCCAGGAGCTCCGCCGGCCGAAGCCCTCACCCCAGGCATGGGGCTGGCCGGCGGCCGGGGCGCAGAGCCCTGTCCGATACGCGCGGAGTGGGGTGAGCCCGCCATCACCCCGGGGCTGCAGGGCGAGGGGAGGCAGCGCCGGCCCGACCGCCCCTCGCCGTCTCCCCGCGGCCGGCCCGGGGGTCTCTGCCTGGCGGGACTGCGTCCCGAGGGAGCCGCCCGGCCCGGCCCCCGGTGCGCTGCCGGGGTGCGCACGGGTGCCGCATCTCAGTGGCGTGTCGCCCCTGACCCGTGGCGCTGCCGACCTCTGCCAGACACGGGCTCTGACAGCGAGGGGGAGATCCTCTGGGAGGTGTCAAGCTGTTTTCAATTGGCATCTAGGTTTGCCTTTTTGTGAAAACAGATCGTCTTCCCTCTGTTTCTTCACCCGCTCTTTTCTTTTTTGACTCCTATATAACGTTGGGGTTATATGCATTTTCTTCACCAAGTAATTGAAACTGTGGATATTAGGTTTGAAAATCATTGTCAATGTGTGCAAGCAAGAAACCAGCTAACCAGTCTCACATGGAAAGAGCGTCCATGCAACTGGTGATCAAGTGCAAAGTAAAGTGTCCCAGTGTGGCTGGAGCTGGGGTTCACCCTGCCAGCATGGTTCAGTCCCATGCTGGAGGTCCTGCTATGTAATGTGGAGAGGCATTCACACTCCTGGATGATCTCATGGCTGGTAGGGAACGGGAGAACTCACAAGGTGCAACAGGTCCTACTTGTAGGAAGTGGTAGCTTTATTACTTGGCAATCCTGGATCTGCAAAGAAGCAGTGATCTCTTCACTCAAGAGAAGGCATTTAATTTAGGAGTTTAACCCTCAGCTGTACATACAGCAGTTCATCACGTGGTGCCAGCTTTTGCTCTGAGTTAATTTACTCTTGCACACTCAGGGAGGCTGGGCTAGGTTAGCAAGTTTCTAGTCTTTTCACAGCTCCTAATGCTCTCTCTGCCTCTGTGAATGAGGCTGCTTGATCCACGTCTTGTTCCCCAGCTGCAGAGGTATCCCTTACCTCAATGCTACTGCTTGTTCCAGCTATAGTCCACCTCCACGTCTTTCTTCGTAGTGGAAGGACCATGCTCCTCTGTTTGCTCACCTGCCATGAAGAGTGGCATCAGTAGGGGGGAGGTGATAACATGATAGGTCTTGGGACTCCATCCCAATGTGGTCCTTCACAGAAGAAGCTATGCTTGTAACCATGAGTCTCTTGTATTGTTGGGTAGATTCAGAGTGCTCTCCTCAAAATCCTAGAGTGCTTTAGGAGGTGCTGTTTGTGCTTCAGAAGATGACGTTCTTCTTGTTCTGTGAGATATGGTAATGCCCGTAAGTTAAACTTTGATCCTAAAAACTGTGATCTTTATCATAGGAAGTTGTCAATTATCTCTGTGGTGGAAGACAGGACTTCCAGGTCAGTAGTGCTCCTGAGTGCTGCTGTGTGCTTGTCATATTCCACCTCTGAGGAGGCACAGTTCACTGTAAGTATGTTTTGTGGTGTAATTTAAATATAACATACTCTGTTCTTCATGATTAAAAGCCTTTCAGGAATGTAAAATCTGATATGGATTGCTTTTAGATTACTCTCTGTATGAACTTTTGGGGTACAGATTGCTTGAAAGTCATATGTTTCTGTAATTTGTAATATCTCCTTTGTTGACTTTTTTCCCAGATATAAGATTTTAAGCTTATATTTAGGTTTATATGTAGTATAGCTTATGTACTCAGAATTACATAGGGTAAAATGTTTCACTGATTAAAATCAGGTGTAGTTATATACATTATAGCCATTTACGGGGGCTGATTTACATTGGCAGAAGACCTGATACAGCTTTCGTCCATCAAATGTGTCTATAAGACTCTCCACTGTGTGTTTGTACAGGGTGAGTCCAAGACAGTGGATAGATGTTTGCAGTTTTCCCAATGACAGCCATCTTCTCAGCCACATACTATTGAGACAGAATATGTTGCCCTTTAAATGACAGCTTGTCAAAATGAGATCGGAGTGCTAAAATTGATTTCAGTGGGATTTAGGTAATCATGAGTCACTGGGGAGATGTACATTAGTTTGCTTGTGACTGAGGTGTTCTAAATAGCTACATAGTTAGATTTGTTGCTGTCTGGCACAAATAAAGGCTGAAAGGCTCAGAAAATACAAGGGCTTTTTCTGCAATGGCATATCTAATGCTGAAAAATGTGTAATCCCTCCTCTCCAGTCTTAGTAAAAGCTAAAAACAAACAAACAAAAGTAAAAACTTTTGCTCAGCACGGCTTCACAGAGGGGAAGTTATACTTAATCTGCCCAATAATCTTCTATGATGAAGTGACTGGTTTGGTGGATAAGGAAGGAGCAGTGGATACTCTGAAGAAGAGAAGGCTTCAGGGTGACCTCATCTTTTCAGTACCTGAAAAGAACCTACCAGAAAGCTGGGCAGGGACTTTTTATAAGGGGACATAGTGATAGTACAAGGGGTAGTGGCTTTAAACTGAAAGAAAGTAGGTTAAGATTAGTTATTTGAAAGAAATTCTTTACTGTGACGGTGGCACTGGAACAGGCTGCCCAGAGAATTTGTGGATGCCTCATCCCTGGAAGTGTTCAAGGCCAGGTTGGATGAGGCTCTGAGCAACCTGGTCTAGTGGGAGGTGTCCCTGCCCACAGCAGGAGGGTTGGAACAAGATGATCTTTAAGATCCCTTCCAACCCAAGCTGTTCTATGATTCTGTGATACCACCTACTTGGCTTTTGATACTGTCTCCTGTAACATCCTTGTAGAAAAACCAATGACGTGCAGGCTGGATGAGCAGAACTGAAAACTGGCTGAATTGCCAGGTTCAGAGAGGAATGATCTGTGGCACAAAAACTAGTGTCTAGTAACTAGTAGTATACCGTGGGGTTCAGTATTTGGTCTAGTCATGGTTAACATCTTCATTAATGAGCTGGAACATACCCTCAGCAAGTTTGCAGATGACACAAAACTGTGAGGAGCAGCTGATACACCAGAGAGTCATTCTGCCATCCAGAAGGTCCTCAACAGGCTGATGAAATGGGCTGTCAGGAATCTCATGAAATTCAGCAAAGGGAAGTGCAGAGTCCTGCATCTGGGAATAAACAACCCCTGCACCAGTACATGCTGGTTGGGGCGGGGGGTGCGGGGGCGTGTGTGTGATTGACTGGAAAGCTGCTCTGTGGAAAGGGATCTGTGAGTCCTCGTGGACATCAAGTTTAACACAAGCCAGCAGTGTGCCCTTGTGGCCAAGAAGGCCAGTGGTATCCTGGGGTGCATTAAGAGGATTATTGCCAGCAAGTTGTGGGAGGTGACCCTGCCCCTCTACTCAGCACTGGGAGAGTCCACATCTGGAGTTCTGGGTCCAGTTCTGGGCTCTTTAGTACAAGACAGAGATGGCCATACTGAAGGGAGTCCAGCAAAGGCCCATGAGGATGATTAGGGGATTGGAGCAAGTCATGTAGGAGGAGAGGCTGAAGGAGCTGAGACTGTTCAGCCTAAAGAAGAAAAGGCTCAGGAAAAGCTTACCAGTGTGTTCAAATACCTGAAGGAAGGGTGTAAAGAAGTTGGAGCCAGGCTCTTCTCAGTGGTTCTCAGTCATGGAAACAGAGGCAATGTACACAAACAGAAATACAGGAGTTTCTGTCTCTAATAGGAAGCAATTCTTCTGCTGTGAAAATCATTAATCACTGAAACAAGTTGCCCTCAGAGGTTGTGGGGTCCGGAGGTGGTCCTGGGCAACTGACTCAAGGTGGCCATGCTTGAGCGGGGAGGTTGGACCAGATGATCTCCAGAGATGCCTGCCAACCTCATCCATATCATAGTTCTGTGCACTTCCTGTGTGAACATTTAGTTTCGATGTAGTTCAGTCCCACTTTGGTTTGGCATAGAAGAAATGTATTTTAATTTTTTCTTACACTACATAGCACATTGAACTCTTTTACTCTGTTCTCAGTAGGACAATTCATTTAGATTCAGGGTTTCTACACCTGTGTCAAGCAGAATAAATGAGAGGGAAGTACAGTCTTTCTGTTAATTGTACTTCACCACGTGTTGCATTGCAACTCGGTCCATTAAAGACTCATTAACATCCATTATACTTATGACTGCTTTGTAAACAATGCTAATTCAATAGGACTTCAGAGCTTAATTCCCTCTAGAGTCCTTTGTAACTCCTAGCCATGACTTTCTTCCTAGCTGAAGTGGAAAGGGGATCCCTGTCAGAGATTTATGGACTCTGCAAAGCCTATTAATTTAGTAATGCCATAGTTCAAGCATCTTATCATGAACCCTCAGTACCGAGCTTATTGAGTGGACTAGGGACTTATAGGACTTCTTTTCAGCAAAGCAATATTCTTTGGTTCAGTCCAGCTTTGCCCTGATTTCGCAGAAACTATGTGGACTAAACACTACTCCCTGCTACACTGGCTTCCAGAGAATTATTTCTGAAATGTGCCCTTGTTGCTAACTCAGAGAGTTAGGATGCTGCACTAAGCACAGACTGTGCCAAGATTTTTAGGTTTGAGGTTCCTCTGTAGAACAGTGAGGTGGTATCAATGGTCCTGCATGCTACACTGGTGGCTGGCTTTTGTGAGGTTAATCCAGTGTTAGCATGTGGCAAGCAGCATAAGCCTAAGATCTCAGTGACTTTGTGAAGGCAGATAATATATATAAAATATAAAGTTCATACTGTGAAATAAAAAAAGAGAGAGGGACTGATGCCTCAGGGTCCCTGCAGAGTCTGTCTGTCTTCTAGGCAAGGACTGCAGCCCCAACCAGTTGCCTTTAGTAGCTTCATTATTGCTGGGCAAGTGGGGTGACTGGCCTTCCTACTGGCTCTCTGTCGTGGATACTGAGTGGTCTCTGTTGCTGAAGGCCGAGTCATCATTTGTTTCTCTGTATCCCGTAGTAGCTTTGAGTTATCTAGTGTTTTGCTGTCTCCTTTATTCAAAGAGGAGGGAGGGATACAACCAGGAAGGGAAGAACATGTGGCTGGGAGGCACTGTTCTGTTTGCTGCTGGGAAAAGGTATGTTACAAGAGTCAAAGGCTTTCCACTGCTATCTGAGTTTCTGTTCTGTGAAAGCCTTGCCCTTCTGACTGAGTACTGAAAAGTTCTGCTTCTGGAAAGCTTAGGTTGTTCTTCTTCGAGTAAAGTTGTCTTGGACACTGTCAGTAGCCCTTTCCTGTTTCTGAACTCATAGCCCAAAGCAATCCAAAAGGTTATGAAAACATGTGAAGATCCCACAGATTCCTCAAAAACAAGTGTGAAATTTGCTTGCATGTCCTGGCTTTAAAATGATCACTTCTTGCATAAGTACACCTTTGGTGATAGCAAAGTGAGATCTCTTCTGCTAGACAAACAAAACATGACTATTAAAGGCAAACACTTTCTTTAAAAGCTGTCAAACTATTCTGGGTAAATATCATTCCCTGCTTCTTCTTTGATTCTTTCTTAGTGCACATCTATCTAATGTCAGAGAGAGAATCACAGAGCCCTGGTCATACCTTGTAGGGACGTTCTTCCGCCAAAACTGGGTATATCTGACACAGGGATAGCAGATGGTGACCAAATATTTCTGCAACAACTCTCCCTTTCTGGGTAAAATTAAGAGTATATTGAAATCCCAGCATTCACAAGTCATGAGGCAAGCCCCTAAACTCTTAAGATAAGAGAAAAGTCAGGAACTTAAATTTGTCAGCAATAATAATAAGCCATCAGAAGGTTGGTTATTTCAGTGGTTTTCCATTTGTAGTTTTTTCTTCCTCAGCTTTTATAGCTCAGGTTCTCAAGCATTCTGCATAACCACTAGAATAGAAAAGTAATTTTTATGAAATCCTTAGATCCTGAAGCAGAAATGTAAACCACCAAATATAATTAAATTTTCTAAATGAAAACATAGTGGTTTTAGGAACACTAGAAAGGGTATCAGTGCTGGATATGGTGCCACCCATTTTTTCATTTCATCTGGCTCTTTCTAAAAACTAATTATAGCAGGCAGGGAAGAAGTACCCATGTCCCCTCTGGCTTTAATGCCATGTTCATTTTGATGGAAACCTATTTTACATGTCATGAGAGTGTATAACCACCTTGTGCATGGTCTGAGGTCCCATTCTTCCTTCACATTCATATCCCACCCTCTTGATGGCACAGATGGGAGTGTGTCTGGGCACCCAGTTGTGGCACCTTGAACACTAGTTACTCCTTTTTCTAATAAATTTGGTTTGAATATGGGATAGGGAAAATAGAACATGCAAGTGTCAGTGCCAGAAAGGAGAGCTGGGGAGACTTTCTCAGTGACAAGCATTGGAAGCATTGCTCCATTCTACTGATCTGGCATTGTTTCACCCAATATCTGTATGTACATGAAAATATTATATAAATGGCAGTGACATAAAAAGCACTAATTTCTGCACTGTTATCTTGTATGCATATGTGAAGATGCATATAAAATGCAGATTGAATGTCACTGTGCCCCATGGCACATGTGGCTGACAAGCTAGGAGGGAGTGGAGAATAAGTCCCACTGTTTGGTCCCGGCATTTGCAAGGCAGAAACATCCCAATTCTTCTTTCATAGCCCATCTGTGGCGCTCAAGACAAGCACCAGTAGATAAAAAAACGACATTGCCTGTATTATTTGCCACCACGAACTTTTAAAAAATAGCTTAATGCCGAGGAGCGTTAGCACTCGTGGCAAACAGGCAGGCTTTTCTTCCAACACATGAGCATCGTCAGCGGGGAGGCTGCTCAGCTCCCTCTTCCCTCAGTGTGGAAGCCTACAAAGCTTTGAGGAAAACTGTGGGGACATTAGGGGTTGGCTACTGCCCTCTAGTGATCGTCACCAGCGCCTGAGGTTTCTAACTCGCCTTTTATTTTCTAATCAAATTGTTAAAAATAAACTTCGTGTGTGATCAGATGCATGAAGTTCAGTATTATGAAACAGTGCCTGATTCATCAGATCTCAGAATCTGCACCAGATGACGGACTGTTCCTAGCATGGACACCAGCTGATACAGCTCTAAAAATACAGTTAATGCAATCCAAGCATGCTGTGTTAGGCATTTATACTATCGCCTAAGTTAAATATTTCCCAGTTCTTTATAGACTGTTATACCTTGGTTTGACTAATCTTATTGATAGAATTTTTCCCTAAATAAAAACATTGCTGCATTTTAAATACAGCCTTTCAATAATAAGCAAGTCACCCTTCTTTCAAAAACACCCTCAACGTAATAAAACAATGACTATGGGAAACTTTTAGAATATAAATTATTGAGAAACAGAATATTTGGTTCAAATAATGATTTAGCTGAATTTGTGAGTAGTGCTAGAGGCCTCTGTCCCTTTTTCTTTTTTTTTTTCCTCTGTGCTAAAATGATTCAATATCTGCTAGTTAAGAAGTAGGATGTGTGGGTTTTTTTCTCTAGCTATTGATGCAAAGTGCTCAACTCCCCGATTAAGTTCTCATCAAATGTTACCTGATGAAGGGCTGTTTGAGCAGAATTCTGCTGCTGGCATTAGAGGGCAGCCTTGAGGGTTTATTTGATTGTTTTTCTTTGCGTATCAGTCTGGCTAGGATCTAATTTAAAGCAGCTTAAGGCTATTTTTGCTCTAAACGCAGTACAGTCATTTAAAACCGCCTGTCTCATTAAGTCCAGCACCCAGCTGTGTTGCTCACTGATGAACATCAACAACCGCGGGTTAGGGACAGCCGAATTGCTCTGCAGGTAGAACGGCTGCAATTACGAGATCCTCAGAGCAACACGTGTGTTGATCTAATTGGCCTGGGTATGAAACACACAAGGGAGTCACCTTTACTTTTATCCTGCAAGAGTAATTGGGTGGTTCACAGCTCTGACTTGTTCTCAGCAACACAACTTAGTGAAACGAATGTGCCTAAGTTCTCTCCAGAGTCACACAGACTGCTCCAAGATTTGAGTCTTTACACATATGAACAGTGCAGCTTATCTGTTCTACCATGCCTTTTGTGCTCTTGCTTCTAGGCCCATGAACACTGCTTACCATCATCTATAGGTACAATGTCTTTGCATTTCATCACTTATCCCTCAGACTTATGTAGGGCAAAGGTTACAAAAGTTCTTGGCATCTGCCATATCACGTAGGAGGAAAGCAGCATCAGCAGAGAGTCTCTTGTGTAATCTATTGATATTTTTGGAGATATGTTTGGGTAATAAAATGTTCGCTTTGTCTGCTGATCAGACTGCCTCCTATACAGTAAAAATCGTCTGTTGTAAAAAAATGTCTTTAAGGAGGCTTAATAAAATGAAATAATTTATCTGACTTATAAGGAAAGGTTCTGGATCAAATAGAAAGCAAACGATCTTTAATTAACATGGGCTTGTCAGAGGATAGTGATTCATCCATCAGCTGAGGGCAGGGGAAGGTTAAAAAAAATATGTGGAAAAAATGATGAGCTGGAGGAGAACGTGTTTCAGATCCTGAATCACCTCTGCATGAACCATGTTGATAGCTACTCTGTTTCTTGATGATTGTTCCAAATTCAGCAATCACTTGTCTTGAAATGATCTTGAATGGTCCTAAAAATAGCTTGATACTGGAGATGCCAATTTTTCCAGTAATTTCCCAAAAATGTCAGCAGAATTACTGGCTATGAGAAACAATGCTCTATCTCCATCTCCATGGGAAGATGATGTTTGTCTGCTGCAATACAGTACTTTTGAAAACAGCATCCTCTGAATTCCTATGGTTTTCAGTGTGTCCTAGATACCTTTGAAGATAACCCCATTTATGGCTGACAACTGCAGAGGTAGGAAGGTCTCATGTCCCCTAACCTGGTAGTTGGGCCATTCAAAAAGGTGAACAGGGGTCTCGCCAGATGCTTTGCTAACAGAGCAGATTTTTCCAGGTAGTGGGGTAAAGCAGAAACTTCAGGGTAGCTTCAGGTTCTCTAAAAACTGGCTAAACCTGAGTCAGGCTGGTTTTTTCCCCCATGTCTCCTGAAAACCTTTCCTCTGCTGCCACATACATCTGTGCAGAAGAAACCCACTAAGAGTTTCTCCCACTGTTATCAAAGTCATACTGATTCCAGCAAAAGCCAGGAATCTGGAAATACTTGATTTCCACTAAAATCAGCCCACAGCAATGCCTCTTGATACTAGATACAGAGGAATCTCTTAAGTATCTCTAGGAGTGCAGCATTTGAAATGTCAAAATCCAGATCATCTCATATAGTTAGTTGCTCCAGATGCATCAGTCAGCCTGAAGTAAGCGTGCTCTGAAAACAACCAGAAAGTCCATAGGAGGATTGTCCCAAACCTTTGAAAACCTAATAAACAGTAGCTCAATGAAGCAATGGACTCTGCTGCTGCTTGAGCACATCCCACACTGTTGTTTCTGTGGAGGCACTTGCAGATGTTTGGCATACAAATCAAACATATGATACTTCAGCATAGAAGCACAGAATATCCTGAGTTGGAAGGGACCCACAAGGATCATCAAGTCCAGCTCCTGATATTGCACAGGACACTGCAAGAGTCACATCAGGTGCCTCTTGAGAGGCACTGAGAGTGCTTGTCCAAACACTTCTTGAACTCTGTGAGGTTTGGTGGTTTCGTGCTGTGACCACTTCCCTGGGGAGCCTGTTCCAGTGCCCAACCACCCTCTGGGTGAAGAACCTTTTCCTAATATCCAACCTAACCCTCCCATGACACAGCTTGAGGCCATTCCCTCGGGTCGTGTCCCTGGTCACCACAGAAGCGATCAGCCTGCCCTTCTTCTTGCCTCACGAGGAAGTTGAGACCACAATGAAGTCTCCCCTCAGTCTCCTCTTCTCCAGGCTGAACAGACCAAGTGACTTCAGCTGCTCCTCATACAGCTTCCCCTCAAGGCCCTTCACCATCTTCCTTGCCCTCCCCTGGATGCTCTATTTCCTTCTTACATTGTGGTACCCAAAACTGCCCCCAGCACTCAAGGTGAGGCCACCCCAGTGCAGGGCAGAGCAGGAAAATCCCCTCTGTCAGGAATGAGGCAACTCTTTATTTTAATTAAAAAAAATAAAATTTATTAAGGAGAAATTTAATCAAAAATTGCGATTAATTAAAAGAAACCAGGATCCATAAAATTAATAGATAAAAGAAAACAAGAAACCCTGGGTACACAAGAGATTGGAGACTCCAATGGCCGGACCGGCTCTGAGTCCCTTCTGCAGAGAGCTGCAACGCTGGGGTGACTTTAGCCAGCCTAAAGCCAAAGCAATTACAGTGTCTCTTAGTGAGAGAGAGGCCGATGACCCAGCGCCGGGCCTCACCTGCAGCTAATCTGAGGTGACAAAAATGGCTGCCTTCCTCGAGTGTTCGGCCCTTTTATAATGTCTTGTCTCCGCCCTGGACCGCCCACAATCCTGCCTCCATGGTCCTGTGTGATTGGTGTTTCTTTGAGGTGAGGTAATTTCAGCCCACCTATGGCTTGTAATGGTCTAGGGGAGTGATGTTGCTTGTTCTAAAGGCGGGAAAGTACCTCATTAAACTTTAGGTTGCCATGGTGCAAGTTGCAGGGTAACGCCCAAGCACTAAATAGCCCCTTGTTAGTGCGAAGTCTAGGTCTGACAAGGCTTTAAAACTTACCAAACGTTCTTAAAAATTATAACAACACTTGATAAAAACCTTACATTTAACCACAAACACTCTAGAAATCTTTAAAAACAAGGTAATAACATTTAAACATGAACAGTTTTGATGGTAAGAGGGAAAAACTGACAGGTGATTGTCTAAACTTGGGAGGATTTTAACAAGGAACCACGTGAAGCACTTCTTAATTAACTTACATGGGTGATTAACTTTTAAAACTTACTAACTTTTAACAGGGTTGAGATGTAGTTTGAATAAACAACCATTAACAATTAGCACACTTGATGAGCGAAGTTAAAAGCACTTAATATGCAAGGGCCAAATACACAAGTTCATATATGACACCTCCCTTGCCTGGCTGGTGATGCTGTGCCTGATGCCCCCCCCCAGGATACAGCTGACCTTCCTGGCTGCCAGGGCACTGCTGACTCATGTTCATCTTGCCGTCAACCAGGACCCCCAGCTCCCTTTCCGTGGCACTACTCTCCAGCATTCTCATTCCCCAGTCTGGACATTCAGGGTTCCCCCATCCCAGGGGCAGAATCCAGCCCTTTTCCTTGTTGAACTTCATGCACTTGTTGATTTCCCAGCTCTCTAATTGGTCGAGGTCTCTCTGAAGGGCCTCTCTGCCTTCGAGAGAGTCAACAGCTCCCCAGTTTAGTATTATCAGCAAATTTAGACTACCTTTCAGTCTCGTATTCAAGTTGTTTATGAAGATAGTGAAGACAACCGGCCCTAAAGTAGAGCCCTGTGGAACCCCGCTACTGACTGGTCACCAGCCAGAATATGTGTTGTCACCTAAAAGCACACAGTGGAAGAAGAAAAATAATTCATCCCAGGGAACAGCATCTTAATAGTTTTCTCCTGTGTTATAACCAGCCTCTTCCCTTTGGAGATGGTGGCCTGCACAGCCCCATTTTTCTTCAGGGTGTCCTCAGATGTTCTTCCCTCTGCCCTGCTCCTGGTTGCCAACATGCACCTCCTGGGAAGAGAGAACCCTATACATATTAGCAAGTGATGAAAATTGACTTTAATCCCTGCACCTGAATCGTCACAAGTTATACTGTCTGTCTAGTTTGATAACTGTCAATCCTCTGTGAAGAAACTCATGTGGGGACGGAGTCCTGTCACAGCAGATTGGACTTACGGGGCTGGGCTGGGTTGCACAAGGGAGGCCAAGGGGAGCTGCCAGCACCTCACCCCACTGCTCTGCTCAGCTAACTGAATAACAAGGGAGGAGGATGACGAGAGATAAATATTAAAGCTGGGGGAGTAACTGATGTTTAAACATTGAAAGTTTTTCTCTGGTGTCTGCTGCTCAGGCCTGCATAAAGCTGTTTGTATGCAAATGGTGAACTTGCCCATGCTTACTGCTACTCAGCTTCTTTTAGCACAAAGCCCCAGTCTGAGGAAACTACCAAAACACTGCAGATCAGCAGGAAGGAAATACAGCATTTTATTAATGAGGCACCCAGGAAAAGTTTGACAACCATTTTATATTGATGGAGCAAATCATGTTTAGCACCACTGACATACACATAGGATACCTAGTGGCAGTTGGATAAGGGTAAGAGGTAGACTGGGAGGAGAGATCATCAAGTTTCTCACGAAGATTTTTTTTTTCCCAGAATTTTTCTGCAATCTTCCATTCCTTTTCTGTTCTCTCTTTTGTGCTTTGGAATCCCTTCCTCCACTATTCATCCGATTACATGTGGCCAGGATATACACAGTCAGTCTTCTGCATATTGCTATTTCCTCTTGCTAGTGTTTTGTGGAGGTGGAAGCCACAGCCTCTTCTGTTTGTGTTGGACCTGTGCTCAGAAACCTATAGGAAACATGCATTTGCTTGACAATTCGGGATGAAGAGTGTCCAAAGATGATCTCATAGAAACAGGTTATTAATTCAGCACCTTTGCAAGTTGTTGTTACTTAGAGTGTGTTATGCTGTATCTGTCTGAAAGAATCTGGTTTGAAATAAGGACAGGAAAACAAGGGGCTGTCTGCTATGATGGTACTCAAGAGCAAATGTGCAGTGAGGAGCACTGGCAAGCAGCACAGATAGCACTGCAAGACATGCATTTCAGTGCATTTGCTGTATAAAACACAAGCACCACTTGTGGCTTCAATCCTGTTCTTAATACCCATTCATCAGTATAAAGTCAACTGCTAAATAAACAGATTTACATAAAATCTGAAAGGGCATGTGAAGTGATGTTGATATGTTCTATGTTTTTGAGATATTTCTGTGGCATGCATCAGCCAATTGTTCTCATAGCACTTCAAACTGGTTTGAAAGCTAAAAGCACTAATGAATCTGGAAGTTAAATTAGGAGAGTGCAGGGCCTTTTTTTGCCTCTTTTGGTAACTCCATCTTTTTTAAAAGTGTCTTTATTTAAAATGTCATGTTAGCCAGATGAGATTGCTCTGCAGGATGGGAAGGAGACTGTCAAGAAATATGTTGATGAACTAACAGACTGACGAACACTAAGGGGCTGTTTTAATATTAATTTTAGATTACCACCAAGGTAAAAAATCTGTGCTGTCCTCTTGACCACTGTGATGGGAATGGGGAACAGGAGAAGTTGGTCAAGGATGTATATGAAAGGCTGGATGGACACAACTGTGGCTGATGGCACCTGGAACAGGATTGCTTAATTCTAAATTACAAGTGTGCTATTTTTATTAAGCAATGATTTTCATCCACAATTTTGGAAGTCCCTGCATTGCAAGTTCTGTTACTTGGATCCTCACCTAACCTTGGCCTATAGATATTTTCCTTTCTATATGATAAACACAAATTACAGCTTTTCATTACGCCATATGTGTAGACTACATACACTGACCAAGTCATTCTGCTACTGAGGTCAGCACTGAAGCCTTTAGGCATGGTTTCTGGTCTTTATTTATGGTCTTTCTTCCTCTTTCCATGTGAGCTGGCCTTGCTACTGCTGGCATCTCAAACCATTCCCAGTCTGTTGTGGAGGAGGTCTTAGGAATCACTCTAGTCATGGCAGTCACTTTTGCAATGTAAGTGTTTGTGGTATTGTATATTATTATTTTAGACTTTCTCCATTTGGTGGTGTTGCGTGGGTGCCTCTCAGCTGTCTGCAGAGGAGTGCTGAGGCTCAGCAGCTGATACTGCAGGCACTGACCGCACAGTGCAGGGCAAGAAGCAGGAGGAAAGGGGCCATGGCTACTGTCACTCTTGGTCTTGGGTGTTCTCTTTCAGACCAAAACTCATTTTATTTCACAGCTTTTGGGCCTTTTAACTCCAAAGCAGTCCATGTGAAACTATTGGAGTAATTCCATTAACACCAGAGGGCATTAACTTATGTCTCTGATGGCGCTGGATGCTTCTATTTTCACTTGTTAACAGTTTCGGCCCACTTAATATTTTTCTTTAAGCTTGTGTGTTCATCTTGGTAATTTTCTAAACATGGAATTAAAACACTGAAGTGTCAATACATCTTTCTGTGTCAAAGGTGCTACTGATTTTTGCACTGAATATTTATTTCCATGAAAAATACAACTTTATTTTTTAAGACAGGTAATTTCTGAAGAAGTCTGTGGTTTTTGAGATACGTGTGGAATCAAAAGATTTAATTCACCTCTGCTGTATAGCTTCTGAACTTAGTGAATTTACATTAGGGTTAAATTTGAGCAAACCTTTCCAGGCAGCTGTCAATCTGCCTTAGTCTTTAACCTCACTGTAAAAAAATTCTAAAATAGGTTTTGGAGATCTGTTTGGTTAAGAGAGAGAGATTTCTTCTTTATTCACAAATACTGAATACATAAAAGAGTGCTTGAGCTGCAAAAATGTCTTGTAATGCTGATGTTCAAGCACAAGCAATTACCAGATGGGTGCCAGGAGAAGAAAGATCTGTAAGGAAATGAAAAGCCCCAGAATGTATCCCATGCAGCAGGACATGGCGCAGGGAGCC
Source organism: Ifrita kowaldi (assembly GCA_013398055.1). Lineage (NCBI taxonomy): Eukaryota > Metazoa > Chordata > Aves > Passeriformes > Cinclosomatidae > Ifrita > Ifrita kowaldi. The sequence continues at coordinate 470,177 of VZRS01006878.1, read as the reverse complement.
CACAGCTAGCACTAGCAAAACCTATGGGAGTCCAGAAAAAAAAAGGAAAAAAAAAGCAGCTTTCATTCATAGTTTTTATACAGACTCTCTTTACTGGCAGTTGCCTTGTTTAGCAGACCATGGGACACACCTTCTTTTTCATTCAAAGCACTTTTTCATGTGCCACTGTTGTGTTATCAAGCAGTGAGTGGGAGAGGGTGATAAAGTGTGGCCTCAGGCAAAACAGTTAAAGGGAGAAGGAGGAAGACATTAAAAGAAAATTTAGGAAGAAAACCAGACTAATTTTCTTGATTTGATCTATTATACTAAGGCATAATCTTTCAAAGAAGTTGCATTAGCAGTCATCTTTAAACGTCCTGGGCAGAAAGCTCAGGGCAGCACTGCAGGGAATTTTCCAACCCTGGTAAAAGAGAGAAATAAATTGCTTAATAAGCTATTCTCCATTTGTAATCCTTATTACATTTCACCCTAATCACTGAGCATTAACAGCAGCAGCTGTGATAGCAGAAGTCATACATTTTTTCAGGTCAGACAGTTTTCCCTCTTTTTCTGAGAACTTCATATTCCAGTACTATTTTGGGATTTTGGGGACCTTTATTTAGCAGTGCAAATTTTAGTTTCCAGAAGTACAGAAGCATATTTTGTAAAAAACTTGCTGAAGGCAAATTGTTGGTATTCAATATCAATGAGATGCATTGCCAAGAAGTTTAAGATTTTTAGAAATTTAAAGGGCTAGATAAGCTCAGGTACTTGGCATATTTTGCTGAATAAGATTGTATTTAATACTGCTTCTTTTCCAGTGGAATTTGTACTCTTCAATCAGCGTGAAAGGTTTTTCAACGGGGTGCTTAACCCGATAAGCAAACAGCCAAATATCTAAATAAGCTCTTACTAAGGGGGTGTTGTTTTCCTGTGGTTAGCTCCCCACCAGATCCATGAAAGGTGATACAATTTGACCTCTAAACATGCTGTGAAGATTGATAAACAATCCAGGGCATCTCCCACAGACTGAGGAAAGCTCTTCCAACAGATAAAGGTTTGTTGCAGCAATACTAGGTTTAGATTAAACAGTGGATTTGAGATTTTTTACTCTCTGACCTAATTTTTATTGTCTTTTTGGTAGAAAGTAGTGTTTTCTCTACCTGACCTTTTTGGCATTTGTGAGCTGCATTTGGAAATGAGCCTTGAGCCTCACCCCAGGTATCCCACTGGAGAAGTGGAGACCTGACCCTTCAGTTAATCACAGGGATGTCCTGTGCAGTGCTTGAGATAACATACATCCCTCAAACCAGCACCCAGAGTTGAGGTACTTCTGTACTGTAGCCCGGTTGTTACCCTCGCCAGGCACATAGGAGACAGTGGCAACACCTTCCTTCTGCCACCAGTGCACCCATGCCTGCTTTCCTTTGGGAGGCTTTTCCCATGTTTTTCTTTCATTTTCTCTGTTGGGTAAGTTTGCTTCTACAGCATCAGTGTTGTTTTCCAGATGAGACATTTAATAGAGGTTTTCTAAGTTCTGCGTATTTGTCATTCATCTTTTTCCAATGCTAGGAATTATCCTTCTAATGCCTTCAAAGGGAACCTGGGTTAAATCTGAGGGTTCTTGTTTAGATCCATAATAAGGTCACAAAAATACTGGTCTGACTATCCCATGCTAGGAGATTTGACAGCTTTCTTCAGGATCTGGTCCATGTTAAGCTGCAGTTCACAGTCCATGAGAGACCAAACAGTGTGTATTTGACTTGGACTGACATGTCTGTGCTCAGCTCTGGATTTTGCCCTTCACCAGTCTTTCATTCTCCATGTTATACAATTTTGCAGTCTAAATCACTAATCATCCATTTGGGGACTAAAGAAGTCAACAATATTCAAAGGAGCAGGGGGAGAGGGAGACCCTTTCAGCAACAGCTTGGCATGATAAGAGCAGAGCAATGCTGACATGTATCTCCTCTGGAGATATTTAAAGCCCACATGGGTGTGATCCTGTGCAGCCTGCTCTTAGTGAACCTGCATTGGCAAAGGGGTTGGACTAAATAATCTCCAGAGATCCCTCCTAACCCCAACCATTATGTGATTCTGTGATGAAGTATAGAAAAACCTTTGGTACTGGCCATCTTTCCAGAGTATTCTCTGATTTCATGTGGACTTTGGCATTGCTCTCCTTCATGACTCTGATTCACATCTGCTTTCATCTGCTACTTCAGATTCTCATCTGTGCTCACAGTATCAGAGTACTGCCATAGGTCAGTGTGATGGCTGTGCCTTTCTTTGGCCAGCAAATTATCTTTGCTTTGGCCCAAGTTAATTCTGAATCTCCCTGTACTATTTTCCTAAACACTTCTTCTTCCAAATATGAATTATGTCTCTTGTTAGAGGTTCACCAAGCTTCTTAGTCACAGATCTGCTTGCTGTTCCTCCTTTCTCTTTGTACTTAAAACTATACTGCTTACATGTCTCAACTTTATGAGGCACCTTACTCTTCATTCTTTTTTACAATGTTTCACAGCTGACTCCATTTTCTTTGGTCAGCTGGAAGCTCCTACGAAGTGGTTTTGAGCTGCCTGTTACCAGAAATTAGGCTGATTTCTGGTTGTTTTCCTTTTTGTTGGGACTCAGGGCTTGTGGGTAAAACATAGGTTGTCTTCTCCAACGTGATTCTCCTGGTTTCTTTTCCTGGGTTCAGTAAACACTAAGAGTTGTGACTCTGATGGAGATCTGTGTCTTTTGGTGTCTGAGCTCTACCTGTGCAGCACTAGGAGTAATTTTACAGGAGTTTTGTAAAGGTCTGTTTCCCTGCAAGCATTACTTGCTGTTATTCTCCCACTCTGCACATGGATGTCTTAGGAACTGCTTGAGGTGGGATACCTAGAAGTATTGCCACTGGATTTTCTGACAGGCATTTCTTTTGAATTATACCTTTCAGCTAGAGATTCCCAGGTAAGAAAGGTGTGGTGAACCTCACACCAGTTTGTTTACTTGATTTGAAAGTAGCTTTTAAGCTAAGTACTTAATCCTCTCCTGTTACTCAAGAATCTGTCACTGAGATCAGGAGTTTCAGCTGAATCATTGCCATGATTGAGTCTGTCTGCACTTTGTATTTTAGATAAAATCTTAAAATCTTCACATCTTAAGGTGAAATTTTTACTAATAAGTCTTTAAATGTAATAAAGTATTTTAAAAACAAGTGCATATTTGGAAACCTTAAATGTATGTAAGAAAAAAGCTGCTTAAAAATGCCATCATGATATGGTGCTAAAACAGCATCAGGGCACCTCTACCTGCATACTCTCCTGCAAAAGTGTGAATCTCTGTTTTATATGGAATGGCAGCATTGTTTACAGAGTTTTTACAAATAATAAAAGACAAATAATCTTTACAAGCAGTAGACATACATGATGTATTTCAAAAGAATATTTGAGTTAAAATTGTATAAAGTGGCGTGAGCTGCACAGTTTTCATCAGCAATACATTGAGAACAGTTTGTGACTTGGGAAAAAGCCTTTTAGAAGGATTTGAGTGGGACAAAGGAGTCACTTTAGCTGCAAGACAGTTGTGCAGGGGCTCCTTCAGTCTTTGACCAGGTTGTGCAAATCCAGTCCAATCTGGTTAGTCTTTAGATATATGGGTCCACCTTTAAAATACAGCGTATATGATTATGTGTATGTGGGCTCTGGGCCAACAGTGAGAAGCATGGGTGAATTAGCATGTTGAAATGCACAGTTGTGCATATTAATATGCAAGATCATTATTGTTTTTGTGTGAGTTTATTTCATTGAAAACTGTGCTCACTCTATTTTGGGAGACTGAAGGTTTTTTGTTTCTTGTTTGGTTTTTTTAATGTAGAATCACATACTGTGCAGGTTGTACATTTATTGTGAAAATGAGAGTTGCCTTTTGTAACCTCCTCCCTTCTTTATTAGGTTATCTCTTGCCTCAGCGATCCTCTCCCTAATGAATTCTAATTCTCAGTACCAATGGGAGCAGTGCGATCCTATTTTGTTCCCTCAGGGCACCTCAGCATATGTGAATGGTTAACTCTGATCTCAGATAACTGGTTGCATTCTTTCGGGAAGCCCAAGCCAGTGACATTATTTTAACCTTTTACCTACTTAACTTTTCCCTAACAACTACAGTTCCTTCTGGTCTGCCTACCTTGCACGCCCAGCAAAAGGCTCAGGTATTCACAGCAAATACATAACACATAATACATAACCCATGCAAAGGACAATATGCTTGTAACCTGCAAAATACTGTAATTCTCTGCCACGTTACTGTCCAGTCTTTGCTGCTGAAGGAACTGCAGAGGTGACCATTTAAAATAGTTTTGCAGTTGGAATCATGCATGTTGCTCCAACGTGCAGTGTCACAACGGGGTTGGCAAAGACAGCCTGAAAGCGAGCATGGGCCCAAATTGCTACAACAGTCTGATGAAATGCTGTGGAAAAAGCAGTGTTGCAAGTCAGGCAGAGGTGAGCAACAGGCACGGGGGCTGGGAGTGTGGAGAGTCCAGACTCCAGGGAACCCAGTCTGCTGAAGTCTCAGAAGGTGCAGAGGTCATACAGTCAGCCTCCAGTGTGGGAAGCTGCCTCTTGCCCAAGGGTTGCCATGGTGCTGGTGACCCTGGGGAAGGAGCCCAGCTCAGCCTAGCTGTGCAGATGTAATGTGATCTACAAGGTCAGGATGCACCTCAGATGTCTTTTGCTGCTCGGTGTGTTTAAAATACAGCTTGCATCCATGCCAAGGTTTATGGACCTGACCTTGTTGGCTCTCAGAAACTCTACAGGGGTTGATGGATTGTCATGGGAAGGGCACCTGGAATATCTTGGCTGCTGCACACATAGATCATAGGGATGTGGCCATAGGGTTTGCAGTGACGTTCCCCAAGAAATCTGCCTGCATAACTCTGGGCAGAAACAGTTCTTGGGCAAATAATCCAAGGCTGTGCTTTGATGGAGCACCTTGCCACCAAGGTGTGCTTGGATGGGTGGAGGACCTGAAGAGGTAGAGGGCCACTCAGTTGTCTGCAGTGGTGCTCTTGGGGCAATGGCATCAGGAGTGTTCATGGAAAACAACATTAAAATCTGTCCTTTTTTTCAACACCGGAAACCAGGAGAAGATAATGTGCTATCCAGACTAAGGCAGTTGCTTGCAAACTACAGCTTTGCTTATAACATGTGGGTTGGTAAGAATGGGAAAAAAGTGGAGACACAGAAGTAATTTTGGCTTCTTTTTTTTCCCCCTCTTCTTTCTTTTTTTTCCCCCCCTGAAACATCCCACAAATCACCACTGGTTCAGAAAAAACCCAAACATTCCTTTTTGTTTTCTGTTTATTTTAAAATTAAATTTGGGTTGAAAGAACAATTTAAAATGACAGGCTGAACTTTTGTACTGAAAATGTCAAAAGAAAAAAAGAAAATGTAATGGTGAGTAAGGGGTGAGGTGGAAGCCTGAGACTGTTGATATTGATACAAATTTATGACTAGTTTTGAGCTGCAGGGAAAAACACAGTGACCTACAGATCATGGATTTGAAATCTCTGTGTACTGGGCCAGGGATTAAAACAATAATTGTTCAGACACAATTATTTGCAGCATGAAGGCTGTTGTTTTCAAGGAATTCTCCCATTCTGCTTATTCATCTTGAGATTTCTGTGCATTGTCCTCCTTTTCTCCCACTTTGCCTGAGGACCAGTAAGAGTAGTTGAGTAAAACAGACACTTAAAAACAAAATAGGAGGGAAATATCTCCTTAAATAAAGTTGTCAAGCATGGAAAAGTTCTGCCATAGGTGTCTGAATTGTTGTTATTAATTCCTAGAGCATAGAAAGTTGCTCTTGGACTGGGTGCTCATAGGTTCTGAGCAAACAAATATTGCCACCCTGAGGAGCTTGGTCTGGGTCAAAGCCCACCCTGAGGAGCTTAGTCTGGGTCAGAGGCTGAAGGCATTTTGGCAGGATAGGAGGAAACTGAGAAGCTGCAGTCCAGCCTGATAGATGATGATGCCAGCAGACCTCTTCTAATGGTCTTCCTGAAGGCCTTCTTAGTGTAGTAGTGCTTTAAAGAAGCATTAAGATGGAAGGAAAGCATGGAAGCACCTCGGGGAGGCAGTGACTGAGTGTGGATGTCAGTGGCTGGGAGAGGCTTTTAGCTTTGCACTGGAGGGAAGAATGGCAGGTTAGGACCAGGGAGAGGGCAGGGGATGGGTGCATCCATCTCTCAGATGGGGTCACCAGTGCACTGAGGAGTTAAAAAGCAGTGTAGCAGGGAGAAAAGGCTTTCGAGGATGTGGGGGAGCAGCTGGTCCTGTGCCAAACAGGTGTTGGAAACAAGCCCAGGACCGTGATCCCCAGCTGATATATTGGGCCCCAGTACAAGAGGAGCAGGTAGGCTTTGAAGCTCTTCTCAGAACTGCTTGCCTGCCTGAGGAAGAGCTCTGAGAAGAACTGCATTTGTAGCTAGTGGTTCCCCTCTGCGTTATTTTGAGGGAAGCACTGATGCTTGCTCGGAAAGGATGCTGAGGTATTTTGTTCAGGAACTGAATGCTCTTTATACTCTTTTGCTTATGAAATAAGCGCTGGCTGACAGATTTTGTCTGCTTGGTTTCTTTGGGAGTTTTTTGGGGGGTGGTGGTTGTGATGGGATTCTTGGAGATTTTTTGTTTGTTTTGTTCTGTTGTAGTAGCAGTGGCATTTGTTGTCCTAGGCTGGAAGCAAGATCAGCCCCTGTGAACATGAAAAAATTCTAATCTGGTGATATGGGAGGATAAAAGGAGTTGTGGGAAAATGAATATGGTCAATTTTTCCATAGATTAAATCAGCAACATCTTTTGCAAAGAGAACTGGTTGAAGGGTGTAATGCTAGAGGCAGGAGCCAAACTGTGGCAGGGGGATGGTGCTTCTGGAAGACGACAGAACACTGTTGTGATAAGGAAGACCATCCTTCCTACAGGATTTCTCTCAGAGATGATCTGTAGTATGAATCCCGGTGACAGGTGTTGATGAACTAGTAGGAGAAGTTGTAATGGATGAAAATGGGAACAAAACATAGAAGAGGATATGGAATGGTGAGAAATAGTACTGTGCTAATGGATAAGAGAAAGTGAAGCCAAGAAGGAAGGGCCAAAGTGTAACGATTCCTTGCAAACCACATCTCACGGGATGGAGTCTCTTGGGGAAGAGCTTAGGGAGCTGGAGGCCAAAGAACAGCTGTACATTAAATGAGGAATTGGAGGTGAACTGTTTGCAAAAAACATCCTAATTCAAGACCCTTCTATTTGAATGGAAGAAAAAAAGGACTGTGAATTGCATGAAGTTGCGATGAAGATAAAACATATAACTGAGGGATGGAGTGGTTCCTTGAGCAGAAAATGGAATTGCTGTGGATGAATGTGACAAATTGAGAAGACAGGGGAAGAAAAGTCTTAAATCAGAAGGCTGATGGAAAATAGCTAGGTGAAGTTCAGGTAGTAACATGGCAGAGAAGAGACTGTACAGGGTTGCATGAGAATGAAAGAGATAGTGGAAATTCCAAGCAGCAGCAATGCAGCAGGGACTACCTACCTCCTTAAGTCTGTTCTCCTCCCTTTCTTGGGTTTGATCGAAGTTGAGAAGGATGAGAAAAATTAGGTACTGTACTGGATTTTCAGGTCAGGGCGTATTTGCCTTTGTAAGTCTATCTGCAGTGCTTGAAGGCAGAAGCCTTGAGTTTGATTAAGCATCCCTTTCTTGACTCATTTTCAAGTACAGTGATTGTCTTTCAGACAAAGTGGATGGGGGCTTGGCATAATTTGGGATCGCTTTGAACTTTAACTGCAAACAAAGCAATGCCTGGTTTCCATTTTGACCTCACAATTCATAGGATTGTTTTACCTACTCTTAAGTTTTTCCTGCTTACTTTTGAATAATAAACAAAACAGATAATTTCTCTTTGTCTCTCTGAAACCATTCTCTTGTGATTGTTTGGGGAATAAAATAAGAAGCTAGATGCTAGCTGTGAGATAAAGCGTATCTGTGGTGACATGTAAGAGAGCCCTAGTGTTGAACACATACAATGATATGTTACACTCCGCTTCCTTTGGAACCAAAGTAAACAAATAAGATTATGCAGTGAATTAGAATCAGTTTTGCAAGAATACTCATATAACCATTCCATAAACCAACTAAACAATACAAAAAAGATGCAGAGAATGATAATAGCCAGCACTCCCTTGCACTTCTCTTTCCCAACTTCTTTTGAGATGAAATCTGATTTAATAAAATAGTATCTGCAAATACATAACAGCTCAACAACAGCTCCTCCTCTTCAACAACAGCAAATACTCTGCAGTTGGTATATGTGATACCAGACTAAGTGTTCTTAAACTTTTAGTAATATCCTCACAGGAAGGTTGCACAGATTTGTCATATGAAACCAATTTGAAAACTATTGTTGTCTAATTAATTTGAAGTCTTAGTGCAGACAAACTGTCAGTTTTCATGCAGTGACATGTCTGCACCTTACTCTGTCAAAATGTTCTGAGAGTGGTAAGCACAAATACATGTAAGCATTAATGTCACACCCAATCAACTACAAAGCCAATCAATAAATCAGGGAATGTGATCCCTTTTGAAGGTCAGACAAAACACATGGTACTTCTGTGCACTCTGGCACCTGTTTATGGGACGGACTGCCTCATCACCGTTAGGTAGTATGAGCACAGTAGTCTGCAAAGGAGAACTTGCTTGTTACTTGAATTTAGAGTAGGGGGAACCTGAGTGTCTTGGTCAGGAGTTCTGAGATAAGACTAGGTCTCAAGATCATACCCAAATTTCTCTGTCTTCATAGTATGTCAAACTACTTGGTGGCATCTAAGTCTGGCATTAGATGCAAGCAAAGTTGACAGCTGCCCCAGAGTAGACAGACACGAGTGGAAAAATTATGTTCTGATAAAGGGGTTGAGGTGGAAACAACACAACAGTTTGTTTTCCACTTCTCTTTTCTCCCCAGGGCAGCAGCACCATGTATATATATTTTGAAGGTGATGGGGAGCAGAACAAAAATAAGCTGAATACCGCAGGCATTTATGTGTGCAAAGAGCTGAACTATGAATGTGGCCTCCTGTTCCTGGGATCAGAGAGCTCACTCAGCTCTAGTACCATGAACTTCTCTGAGGCAGTCATGTTTGTCAGAGTCCTTCTGCCCCCACTGTTCAGCTGAATTTTGACCTCTCCAAAGGGGAGAGCAAAGTGCACCATTCTGCTTCATCCTCAGAGCAAGCATGGTTCAACTTTGCCTAGACTGCTGAGAAGTGCTGAGCAGGCAGGTCCGACCCTCTGCGATTTGTACAATGGGGCTGCCAGAGCAAAGTCAAATCTCTGGCTACACAGAAGAAGGAAACAGAAACCTTTGGACTTGCAACAGTGGACTTCAGCACCGTTACTGTGGGGTAATAGACTACAGACTTAAGCTGGCAGAAAATCCATGACAATCTTAGTTAGCAGAGCTTAGAGGAAATAAACCATGCTTTGAGAGGCATTGCCTTTGAGAATGTTTGCAATGCCTTATTCTGCATGTTTCAAAAGACAGTCACATCATTTAAATGAAATATTTGTTTTCTGAAGATATTCAGGATCAAGAAGAAGTTGTGAAGCAGTAAAATATCTTCATAAACAAAATATTCTTAGGAGGTATGCAATGTAATATAAAAACATTTCAACCTGTGTAACATAAACGTTTTCAATAGCTGACCATCTTCAGAAAGTTAGCATTCTTTTTGCAACAGAAAGAATCCCTCTCAATGCAAACAAATTTCAGGACAATGTAAACAAATTTCCTGACAGCAGTAGGTCAGGAATACAGGCAATTTCATCTACTCCTCTGAGAATGTTATAACAATGTGCCCAGGATGAGAAGGTCCATGTCTTTGGAAGTGGTCCATGCTTCATTTTATTTACCATTAGCTGATCTCTGCCATCCAGTGATAAATCTGTGCCACCCTAATGCAGAGTGGATCAGGAGAGCCAGGTATCCCATGGTAGCCGAGCTCTGCTAGACTAAGGAGTGGTGTGGCCACCCCACCCTTTTCACTTCTTCCCTGGAGCTGAAGGCAGAAGAATTTGAAAAATCCACACAATGGATTTCATGACCTGGATGAAGTAGAGTATAGGATATAATATGCATAAGATCCATGGATTCTGATGATTCTGTAACAGGAGAAAGTGGCTTATAGATAAAACCCATAGCCAAATGAGAAGTGCGTGGAGAGATTTCATCAAGAAGTCTCCTCAAAGCCTGTAAGATGGTTCTCTATGAGGTCAGGCCTACTAATCTGCCTGGGCAGCAGGAAAAGGATCACTGAGGGACTTCAGGTCTTGGAGGCATAACCTGTTCCTCATCCAGCTCTCTTAGAGATGTCTGGTCCTTTCTGTAGACTCTCTTCTTCCTGATGGCTGAGAGGGACAAGGTGAGATCCAAGAGGTGACAGCTGTAAACAGCTTCCGTGAGCCAAGGTTGTCAGACTTTGACTGCCATGGCTTGACAAGCAGATGCTCATTTGCTGTGAAGTAACTGCATTTGGGGTTGTAATGAACTCTCTTCAGTTCTCAAAAGTCATGAGGGCCTGTGTGATCATTTCAGTATTTCTGTAGTAGCTGCAAGTGATCCGAGAGACAGCTGGGTAAAACTGCAGTTAGGAAATTGCCCATGAGTTGCTAAGTACAGACCGGCACAGACAAAAGGCTTCAAAGCAATGCCTAAATATCTCTCAGTCATGTTTAAGCTTTGGTGAGTACAACTGCCATGTTCCCTACCATGTCTGTGTATGACAATTTTCAGAGCCTCCAAGCTTGGAACAAGAATAACTTAAAGGCAAACGGTCTCTCCATGTTAATTTGAAATTATTTGCTTTACACCTATTGGTCTAAAAGCTGTATTTTGGTTATGTAAGTTACACTAAGAAATCCTTCAATTACTCTTTCCAATTTTCTAGAACAAATGGGTATTACAACACTTGTGAAGAGGTGGGGAAAGTGTGGCTTACTTGAAATTCAGACTTAAGATTCAGTTGAAATTGTTGGTGGTTCTGTGGGAGGGAGAAAGGGAAAGGGTGTGTGTGACACAGACTTGATCAGATTTGTATTCAAATCAGAAAACAGCCCTGGTGGCAGCACCCTGTGTCAGTGACCATGGCTTTCCACAGGCTATGGGGAAGGCATGCACACCAGTTCTGCATGGTTCAGGCAGACTGAACCTGTGCCAGGAGCAGCAGAGCATGGGTCAGCTGAGGACAGACAGCTGCATTTTCATCCCATGCACTGGAGCAGTTGACATGGAGTCCATGATGTCCATGCTCTGATGCCAGTGTGACAGAGGTGACCTGAGCTAGCCCAAAACCTGCCAGCACAGTGTTAACTACTCACAATTTCTCAGAGAAATTTGACTTAGCAAACTTGAGGCTTCTGCCATCTGATACAAGATAATTTTTGACTGAATAGCTGGAGTTGTGAAACTCAGTTTAGTGTTGTGAAACCACTACAGTATCTATACAGTCTAATATCCAGGGTGGTGACAAACTGTTCTTACGAAAACCTTTGAATACTCTGTATGGAAACAAACATGGGATCAGTGCACAGCAAGTGTTCTTGCAACTGCTGGGGCTGCTTCTCCACTGCACCCAGTCTTGCTGGGCACAAAGGGCAGATGCCCAGCTACATGAAGGCCTGGGTAAGGATGGAGGGCTCTCCTTGTGTGTCCCAGGAACCAAGATGGCTAAATATTCTTCAGGGAGTGCTTTACAGCTGTGCAGGCTCTGCTTTTTGACTGCCTGTGATTTCCAGGATTTCCTGGACTGTGTTCTTGCTGACTTCAGTGAGAGCATGACCACAGTAATTCACCAAGAGCATCAGCCCTGGAGAGCTCCCTGTGCTACAGCCACAAGAGCAGTAGAGTTCTCCATGTCACCTGGCTTTTAAATAAGTATCTGTGCTGCACTGACTGATAGAAACCTGTGTCAGATAAGAGTATGTGATGACTGAAAGGCTGCAGTGCAGGCAGACAGGAAAAAGCAGGTAGAGCCTCTTTGTTACACCTGAACTTACTCTCTCTTTAGGAGCCAGGAGGTTTAAATCACATCTAATACTGGCAAATAACTTATTTTAAATGGCAGTCATCTCCGTGACCTGTAGTATGCAAAAGAAGCATAGCTCACTCAAATGGCAAATCAGTATAATTTTGAATTAAATATTGAGCAATTTTATCAAAAATAAAGTCCAAGAGCATGTAAGAGGTGTGGAGTGTGTGGTGTGTGGGGTGCACTTGTATGCATGGACATGCCTGTGCTGAGGATGGAGAGGACAGCAAGGAGCAGGGAGGGGTAGGCTTGATTGGATGTGAATAATGGGCTTGATTTCCAGGCTTTTCATCATGAAGCCTCTTCCAGACTGAAAACTTTCCTGTTCTTCCTGTCTTAAAGCAGATTTCATGGCAAAACAATTCCAAGAGTTTGGCTGTCATCCAAACACACTTGGAGCTGTAGTATTTTAACTGATCAGCAGGCTCCTTTAATTTTTTCTGTCATGCTGCCAAGATCTTGCTGTATAAAGATAATCCCCAGTTCAGCTTTACCATCTGAAATTACTTTTCCTTAAGAAGCAGTGTTGTTGGAAAAGTAGTGTTTGCCCTTAGTGAATCTGGGATATTTCAGTAGACTGCTAGTGAGTATTACAGAAACATAATTCTGATTTTTTATATATTTCAACTGTATTTATGCATGACTCTTAATAGGAGTTTAACAAATTGATAATAAGTTCTGCCTAAAAATAGTGGGTGACTGATATTTACATAAATTTCTGTAGGCAGTGGGTAGGGAGACTCTTCCTTGTGTTTTTAAAAAGTCTTGTTTATTAAACCATAGATTATTATACATCTTCATTGTAGGCAATGCTAATATGGGTTTGTGGGAAGAAAAGTCATCTGATGACAAGTTACATGTAACAAAGTTGCAAATTGTACTGTCACTACTTAATTTTTTGATGCAGGCTACACAAATCTTGAACTGTTTTCTGTTTAAGGGCAAGGTCCTAAAACTTTTATTCATAAAAAGTAACCTGACTGCAGGCAACAGGCTTGTTCCTCATAAGCTGTTTTACCTGCAAGGGCACGACGCATATACCCTAAAATTACAGCAGGTCAGTTGGATGGTAATGTATTAGAGAGTGCATGTTGAAGTTATGCAGGTCTTTGTAATTTGTTTTGGGATTCACTGAGCTCAGTTCCCTTGTTCTTCATCATTAAAAGTCAGGGAGGAGACAGCATGGTGAGCACAGCCTGGCAGGGCTGGGTGCTGGGGGCTGTGCCACAAGCTTGGACCACCCTGACAGCCTGACAGTACTGGGCAAATGTTAGATGCTGCAGAGAAAACAGAAAATTTCCAATCTTTTCTTTTTTTTCTGGATTGGTGATGGCAGGAGGGGAGCTCATGTCACTAAAACAAACAATAGTATAAAAGGATTTGAAATCACTTGATGCATGCCTTATTCTGGGTGTGGATTTTACCCCCTCCTCTAGCTACACTGCTCAGAATCTCAGTGAGCTTTTGTGTCTCTTTTGCTCACTGATTATTTTCCAAGGCCTTGGGCTGTGGTTGTCAATGCATGTTGCAGAAAGCAACAATAATTGAACAGTTGCAGTGATCTTTATTACAGGCATCTACATTTTGACAACTACTTTATTGTATGAGTCCCTACATAGTTTCTGTCCTTTTCAATGACTGGCTATGGGGAGACTACATTACCTTCAACAGGGTGGCTATAGTTTCTGCAAAGCAGTAAAATTGAATTATGTTCATATCCAAAATTCCTTTGGGCAATCTTTTTTGTAGTCCTAGGATAATTGTGTGCTTGCACTAATGTTTTCTGATGGATTGTACCAAAATGGCAATTGGACATTTGGAAGGTACAGCTTTTTTTTTTTTTTTCCTTTTTTTCCCTTTTTCTTTTCTTATCTGGCCAGAACTGTGTCACATTCAAAAGAGGACTGCTGGCTTTCCACTAACAGCAAGGTTCCCACTGTGCACACTTAACTAGGTGACATTTCAGTGCTTACTTTTTAGCAGTGTTGTTACTTTGCACATTTTTGTAAACAGTGAATGTCAAGTATGTGAGGAAATGCTGACAGTGGCATTGTAGTAACTTGAGGGAATTTCTACCACCTCTGAAGAACAGAGATTTTCAGTTCACAATCTTATTCATTAGAAAGTTTCTATGTTTTTAGAAAAATAATACTTCTGTTTAAATTGAACATGACTCCTATTCTGCTTGTGAGAAACCTGGTTCAGGAAACATCACTGTGTATATAAACTAAGTTTACATTTACTTATGTTTACTTTACATCCTGTGGGGCTGTGTTTGGCTTCCTTCCCATTTCCTTGCCCATCCTCCCCGTGTTTTTCAGGTAAATCTCAAATCTGACACATTTTTCCCAGGATCCTGTTGTTCCACTGATAATCTCTGCTGTTCCTAGAGCATGCAGCCTAATAAAGTCTTGGGCCTGTTCCTGCTGTTAAGGAATCCTCAACACAGTAGTTGAATGAGTTCAGAGAATGCCACATAAGATCTGGAGAACCTCTTATCATACCAGCAATACCTGAGTTTTTACTCAAATCTTGCATCTGCAAGTCCTTTTACTGCTGTTTTCATCTTGGCTTTATATGGTCTCCACTACATCTTCTAGCAGCACTGTGTTGCTTTTAGTGGGTCACTAAAGGAAAATCATGCTGCTTATTTAACTCTGATTCCTTCTATAATTTACTGTCCCTCAAAATCCAGGAAAGTCATCATGCTGACCAAGAGGCTTGTCCTTAGTGGATCAGTGTATGATGGAGGCTTTACCCTGGAAAGAAACTACGTTGAACAAGTTTCCAATATATCTCAAGGTATTCAAATGAGCTTAAATTCATTAAAAAACAAATCAGCACAAGTGACATCCCTGCATTTACCATAAAAGTAGTTTATGGAAGGACAAAAATAAATGCCAACACTGGAAGTCCAGATTTCTGTTCATCAGTTTGAAGGAATAATATTTCCTGGAGTTCAGTGCTATTATCCAGGGGGTTTGTAGTTGCAAGGGGTAATCTGAGTCTGAACTTCAAAATGTGCATCTCATCACTCAATTTTCATTACTTCTGGGGAGTTTTTCTGCATTTATGCCAGTGCATCTGACAGATCCTAACACTAGTTCTTATTTTTACAACTTGAAGGAGCCCCTCTTCTTTTTCCCAGCAGTGTGCATGCAGAAAGCAGAAAAGAGTTTCCCTCCTCCTCAGATAAACTCTTACCCAATTTGGGCTAATCTGGGGAAGGGCAAGTGCTGCCAAAAACTGCTGGGGATCTTCAAGAGGAAGAGAACACAGAAGAGCTTTGTGTGACAGTTCCACGTAAGTCAAAGCTTAGTCATGTATTAGCTCAGCATTGATGACACCAGCCACTCTACATTCATTCAGCCTCAGCCTCATTCCTGCAGATGTTTCATTGTTATGGAGGGAGAAAGATATGAAAAAACATCAGCTTCAACACATAATTATACCAAAAATACCCAGAGCATAAATTTCTGTCCTACCATAGCTTTTGTCTGAGCATGGATATTGTAGACCTTTTTCTTGACAGTTACAAGAAAGAATCTTTTTTTTTGTTTCCTTTTGTTATGATCATCATACAGAGGTGAATGAGCATGTTTTGTGTTCTGACTCCAGATATACTGTGGGAATCCTGGAAGATTACAGAGGGCACAAAGCACCAAATATCATTTTAGAAATAAGATGGAAATAATTCAGTCTCAATGCTGATTTATTTCCCTACTTATTAAAGTTGGGAAAACCCAAGGGTTAAGTTTATGACGTTGCTGTGCATTTGAATGTGAGATATGCTAGCTTTGATGCTGTCGACAGTGGGATTCAAGTTGTAGTGTCCCTACAGAATTTCTGAGGATGTCTGCAAGAAGAGAAATTCAGGAATTTGCCAAGCTGTGAGCAAGAAGAGCCTAAAAAATGTGAGTGCTATTATTGGAACCGGAAGAACTAGTTTTTATTGACTCTATTGCAATCATCTAAGATATCAAATACATTCTATACAATTAAACAGCTCAAAACCAACAATTACAAAGTAAACCAGAGTACTGACATTATTCTGCTTTGAAAAATGTTTTATCACTTTTTATGTTCTTTAAGAAAAATATTTGATATTGAGAAATGTGTAAAAGAACATACAGAGAGTGGGTGGGAGTTTTCTCTCTTTTTTTTAGCTACTACTCAAGAAGTGACTTTAGCACTCAAGGGGGTTATGAAAACATCAGCTGCAGTAGTTCCATCCTGAGTGGTGCAGCACAGCCAAATCTGGTGAAGGAGTGTGTTGCCAGGGCACTTAATAACCAGGGCAGACATGGCAAGACTCCCTATTTTTCTGGATGAAATAAACCATGCCAGTTCTTTCAAGTCGTGTTGTCACCAGGGGCCCTTACCAAACTATGTTGATATGGGATTTTATCTTTTGCCACCTTTCACTGAATTACATCAGAGAAGTTTTGCAATTTATATCTGACCTGTTTAATTCAAAATAGAAGTAAAGATTTTTTTTCCCCCCAGGTTTACTCTTTAATGAGTGCGCCGTGGAGTAGAAGAGAAAAAACACATACTTTTATCTTGCCGCTTTTCATTGAAGTCTGAGTAGTAGGCAAAGAGGGAGAAACATTTTGGGGGTTAGCTCTTATTCTTGATATTCATTTTGCTGTGTGGGCAAATCAGTGCACTTCTCTTTGCCCTTCTTTCTCAATCTGTGAAATGGAGATACTTCTGCTCTGAGATTTGAGATGGCTGGGCAGTGCCATTGTGGTCTAAATCCCAGAGCAGTTTCAGAAACCTGAAGGCATCAGCATCACTGTAACTTAGTTGGGAACAGTCCTGGTTTAGTCTAGGTATGTGTCAGCAGAAAAATTGACCTCAGGAGGGTGAGACTGAAACTGTGACTTTTCTACTAGTGATGATAATGCTATGAAATGCAAGGAAAGATCTACACTGTTAAAGGAGACGTGCTTTTGGTGTAATCAAAGATGTAAGTGTCTTGTGGTTGCTTCTGTGGTAGCTGTAGGTCTGGAAGGAAATTAGGAAATGTAGTTGTGAAAGAAAAAAGTACGTTGACCAGAGCACTAGGAGACAATTACCCTCTCTCCTATAGGATAACAGGAGTTGACTGTTTTCTTTACTGATTGGAAATAATATATATTCTATTACAAGGAGACTTCTTGAAAGGCTGGCTCCTTTAGTTATAGCAACCTCTACTCTGTCACACTCTAGCTTGCCCTCTGGGCAGCCCTGTAAAGTTGTCCATGATTTATTTATAGTCTCACCACTTCCTGTATAAGGCTTGGAGGATATGCTCAGAGGAAAAATGGCAGGCAGTACCTGCACTGTGGGAAATTGTCTTTCTGCCACATTGGAGGCTCTTAAGCCCCTGTACTATTGCTCTTGTTCCCTGCTTTGAAGGGAACAGAATGACTCTACTTCAGGTTATAATGTAGATTGTATTTTGTTGTTTGGTTGGGATTTTTTCAAAACTACCCTACCAGTAAAAAGAGATCACCCAAAATCTCTGCAGAGGAGATTTAGCGTACTGTAGGGCTCTTGTCTAATTTGACACGTTACCTGGAAAGTAAAATCCCAGAGAACACTTGATTGGAGTGGCAGGAGACTTGTGTCCTGACAAGTCCTTGTTTCTGGCTCTCCCATGCAAGCCCTGCAATGACTCCATGCCAGAACTTCTGCTGCATTGTTGCTGGCTGATGTAGCTGGTATATGCTTGTTTCTCTCTGAGTGGTGTTTGGGGTAGGAAGGAGTCATCAGAGAACTGATGCATACAAAGAGTAAAATCATAGCGGAACACAGTCACCTTTCAATTTTACACCATTAGGATTTGCAGGATCCCATTAATCACAGTTGTCTGGCTGCTCAGCCTCCAGGAAGTTTCTTAACACATCAGAAACTTGTGCTGACACAGAATGGGTCAGGACTTCCTCTTCTCTCTGACTGCATCACATGCGTAAGAAGCTGATGATTTGTTGCACCATGCAATGGAAGCAAGTGGCTTTCCTGGAAGTGGCTGTTGCAGATCTGTCTCTGGAAGTTAGTCCCAGAGATACTCCTGCGTTGCACCTCTTTGCTGATCTGGAGTGGGAAGGGAACTAGGGGTCTTTTTCTTGGGTGTTACTACTCCCTTCTGTATGTTTGGAGCTCTGCTTAGAGCAGAGGGAAAAAGGATGAGGCCAAGTTTGTGGGTTGTCTTCTTGAAGCTGGGGAGTGTCAACCATGCTGATGCTGTGCCTGTAAGAAGAGTTGGGTGTGGGAAGGAAGGCTGGGGTATGTGCTGGGGTGAGCTGACTGCCATTTTTTGAGGGAGAGCAAGCAAGAAAACTACTGCCAGGAGAGAGGAAGTGTATGCCTTGGGATAAATGACAAGGAAGAGGAAATACTTACCAAGAGAGGGAGACTGGAGCAGGGAGCCCTTGGTGTAGAAATAATATTTGTGATCACTGATCAATCAAAGCACCTGGGAGTGAGGGAGCAAAAAGCTCTCTGTTGACAAAGAGCCTGACTGGAAAAAATGTGTGCAAGCTCCATAGTCAGGTGGTTTGTGCTCACAGGCATGGTGGGGCTCAGGGGAAAGCCAGACTATATCTCTGCTGCTGTCTGACCATTGGCAAAACTACATATTTAGAACAAATAGTATTGAAGTCAGCCAGCAAGTTTTATAGCCTGTTTTATAAAACAGCAAGTTTTATATTTGTGCAAGGGTCAAGTACTACCCTATCTCCCATATTCCTGATTCCTGCATCAGGTGTTATTTCTGTTCCTGTTTCAAAACTGTGATCAATACTTTAAGAAACATAGTCTGTGCACTTGTTTTTCAGATGTGTCCAAACTTTTCTGACCTTACTGTAGAGCACTGATGTCTTTTGCTTCTTATTCTGTTCATCCTTCCCTGATAGTATTGGAAGCTTTCTCCCTTCCTCCCCCACTCACGTGAATTAGCTGAGCTTATCAGAGTGCTTGAAGCATGGGCAGGGTGGTTTGGACTCAGGATTGCAGTAGCACCACTTAATCCAGTCAGACCACTGATTCCCCCCACCTTGCACCACAAGAGCTCTCTGAAGCAAAAGGAGCTTCTCCTTAAAGGCAGCTGCAGTATTGGGATATCTTTGTGTCACAAAGGACAGCTCAGGACTTTGTGTTTCTTTAACACATCCTTGAACAAATATGCCAGTGCATGTATAAACCTGAACAAATGCTATTTTTCTTGGACTTTCATAGGGAACATGGATGAATGTGTGGCTCAAGCATTCACTGTATCAGACTGTTCTGGCATAAAGTGCTTCCCAGCAGCATGGCTGTAAAGCAGCAAAGCTATAAAACATCACTGCAGAGAGAGGTGGTAAATTCATAACTCAGCTGCTCCATCCTTTCTGAAAAGGTGTCAGCTCTATAAGTGAACCTTTCAGTGCTAAGTTCCTCTCTCCAGACAGGAAGAGTGGGGAACAGCCCACATGGAAACAAATTAACCCTAAGAATTTTTCCCTTCCCAACTTATAAAATCCTTGAACTGACCCTAGGGTAGATTTCTACCCAGAAGTGAGGGCAGGTACCAAGGGTTTAGTGGACTTTTACCACTGTTGTTGGATTATTGTGGAAAACAGTCTGGTTTTGATGGCAGTGATCTGTAGTGCAAAAATGTGAGAGAGCTGCCTTTGCTTATAACGGTGTGGAGTTGTGGGCTGGTGGAGTTCCTACCACCATGTGCACCTGTGTTAAGGAGAAAGGAAGCAAGAAGTATGTACTTATCAGAGAATTTGAAGTCAGAAACAGAAAATAATTTCCAGCCTATCATCTTTAAATTACTTTGTAACCTTCACAAGTTCCCAACTCTGCTGTCTGTAGACAGCATACCTGCACAGCGTGGATGTGAGTGGGTAACCATACTAATGAAGAATTAGCAATCCACACTGAATAAGAGGATAAAGTTAATCCAGGGGAGCAGGAGCTATTTGAATACCTTCTCTCAAGATATTACTGTAGCTAACATTTTGTTTGGGTAGTCAGGGAGTTTCTGCTCTAGCTGCACTAGTCAGAAGGTAAGAGACAGACTACTGTGTGCCCAGCTATGTGAGAAGGTGAGTCAGAGTTGTGTTTACTACCTATGGAGACCAAGGGCTTATTTAAAGATGTTATTATGACTGTCTTCACTGTTATGCTCCTCTCCTGGTGGGGCCTGACCAATTGTGTGTGGTGGGCTATGTCACAGATCTTAAAACATTTCTTTCCATTCTCTCTGTTTTTATGTGTTTGCAGTGCTGTGTCCCTCAAGGGGTAATGATCAAGCACTCTGACACCGTTGAAGTGCCACAACTGGCTAAAAATCAGCCTTGCTTTTTATTTTATATACATCTCACCCAAGCCTCAAGTGCCCTTCTTCCTGTGCACTGGAGATTTTTGGCTTGTTTTGTTTAAAGTGATAAAACCTTCATAACAAAATCCAGGCTTGCATTTTGACCTACCATGGAAAGGACATCCTAAATAACTTTGAAGATCGTTGATGGTTTGCTTAAATATAACACTACCTGCCTCGTTGAGGGTTTATTACTGATGCCTGTAAATAGCTCTGATGGTAAAAGAAGGCAGATGTTTGAAATATGGATATCAATATTGTACTCAGAATTCAATCAACCTATCTGTAGATGCTTTGCACTAGTTATTTCTTAATGAACACGGAAGTGCAACTCCTGGAAAATGGTAGGGGAGTAGAAAAGGAATAAGGAAGCTTGCCAGCAATCCTCGTGAGTCCAGGGGTTGTTGAGCCTTGCACTGTGTAATAGAAGTTGATGCTGGTTTTGGATGTGCAAATGAACATGAGGTTTCACTGGGGATGTGAGGAACACAAGATAGCAAAATAAAAATATTCAGATAAGCTACTATTACAGCACTTCCATCAAAATAATGCCCAGTCACTTGGTCTTTCAACAGTTGATGTGTGCGAGCAGCACAGTGCACTTGTGCATGTATGAGGTTTCAAAATTAAGTTGCTGTGTAAGTGAAGCTGGGTAGGGAGCTGGAGAAGAGTGGCCTGTTACAGCAACGGCTCAGTGTGATTTCATATGTCTTTGGAAGCCTGGAGGTGATTAAGCTTTGCTTTGGGCTCAGCTCATTACACAGAAGAGAGGATTGCTAGAAAGAACAACTATTGATCTTAATTTCTTCCAGAACTTAAAGGTTAAAGGAGAAGTTTAGTCTGTCTTCACATAAATGAAGCTTGGAAGCTTTTTAAGGAGAAAACAGTGTGCGTTCTTAAAGGAGTTGTGGAGTCAAATGCACTGACACACAGTATTTGGCATTCGACTACTCCTGAAGTCACTGCAAGGTGTGGGATGTTGCAGAGGGCAGACAGAGTTGGAAGAATTCCCTGGAATTAGAAACTTCTGCTGTTCCCTTCCTGCAGGACAGTAGGGATATCACTAACCACCTTCTCATCTTCTGATGGCCACAAAAGATAATGAACAGCCCTCTATGGCTGTGCAATGGCACTGGCTTGGAACTCAAAGTGCTCCTTTTGTTGCTGCCATTGTTCCCTTGAAAGTGATCCACGCTGAGTTTTGTGCAGCCTGCTCTGAGGAGTCTTGGATCTTCTGTAATGGAGGGGAATAAAGCTAAAGCACAGGCTGGGGCACAGGGACTGTATGAAGAGCTACACTGTGCTGTTTTCTGCTGTGACAAGGAGATTAATGTCCACTGAAGGCTGAACCTCTCTAGCTCCTAGCAATTGCAGAGAGGGAGCTGCATTCGTTGCGCTTCTCAGGTTATGCTTGCTCTATGCAACCATGATGGATAATGAGCTATTCAAAGTCATTTGGACTCATTTGTCTAAGCAGAGTGTCAGCTCTGTTATTTAATCATCTTGTACCCCTGAGAGCACAAGTGTGGAGCTGTCTCTGGAGCACTTAATCATTGGGGTGGTGTTTACTCAGTTTATACCTATGCTTCCATTGTTTTGCTGTACTGTGTGAAGACGCGCATGAGCTGCCTGCAGGGCCTGGCTGAACTGAAGGGAAAGGTTCTGGAAGCCTTCACTGTGCTGGGGTTTTGCACCCAAGGCATGGGGTGGAGGTTTCGTCATGAGAATGATGATTCTCCCCTAGCTTGAGAAAAGCTTCTTGGTTTTCTTTCCTTGTAACCATGCTTAACCCATCAGCTGCTCATGAAGGTTTTAATTCCTGATCTGTCTTTCTTGTCACACAGTCATGCTCTTGAAAGCCAAACTGGGGCTGATTCCCAGTTCAGATGTGATAGTAGCTTTCTGGGGAGCCCTGCTGCCCTGCCACAGAGAGAGAAGCAGAATGTATGGATGGTTCTAAGTAACCCAGTGATGTTGGTTTCAGAAATTCTTGCTGGCTTGCTCCTTTTATGCAGCCTGGGATTTGGATTACCTAACAGTGTATGTGTCAGCTCCACCCTGTAACCGGTTATATACCACGGTCCCCTACAGGAACCTCAGATAAATGTTGTTTTAAACACTGCATCTTTCAACTTGGTCCACAATTTACCAATGTGATACACAGCCTGTGTAAAACTGTTAATTTCTAATACTTTCAAATAATTTTTTATGCCTAGAGTGACCTGTTGTCCTGGTGTGGGAGATGTGGAATAACTGCTGGGGTAGCAGTGTAGTGGAGGAAAGGGAAAATGCGATCATGGTGTGACAACAGCATGCAGACTGTCAATCCACAGATTCAGAACTGAACAAAAAAATTAGGAAGTAATGATTAAAACAAATTTTCATCAAGTAACAGGCTTACCATGATGATTTCTTCTTCCTAACCATGATCCAAAGATCTGGCTGTTGCTATTGATTTTACCTGGAAAGCACTGTCGCTGTTATCAGGACAATTAGTCTGCCGAAATTTAGGATGGAGACACCATTCCATGCCTTGTGTTTTAGTTAGTGAATAATTACTACATCCTGCACTTATTTGCAAGCCCATTCACTCAAGGTAAGATGCCAATTGCATGCTTCTCAGCTGGGCAGAGATCTTTTGATTAGTCATCTCTCCATAATCTTTCTGAATTTCACTCACACTCGGTACTTTGAGGTGCTGGACATATAAATGAGAATATTTTCTGCTTTGTTGGTCCCTTGACAAAGATGGATATTGGTTGAACACTTCTTTATCTTTCCACTTAACCCAAGTATTCTTGTAGCTTGTGAAATTTGTAGCAATTATCTAATATTATTATATACATGTAGTTTTCTTAATAAGTCTACTTCAACTGTATGCACACAAACTGTGTATGAATAAAACAGATAAAAAAAATTGAAGGTCTACAAGATCACATCATGTTGAAAATGAATGTTTCATAACTATCCTGAAACAAAGTGTAAGAGTTCTGAACTTTTTCCTAATACTTGCAAACAGGAAAGAGAGTAACTAATCCTGACTAATATCCCCAAGCAAGTGCTTTTCTATGACCTAAAGGACTGAAATAAAATGCACTTTTTTTACTTGCTTTGGAAAAGAATCAATTTTTCTGCATGGAAGGAAGCAGGACAGAAATGCAGCTTTAGGGGAAGAAAGAGGAATTTATCAGAGGTGAAATACCTTTGGTTCTCCCCACTGATAACATATTCTCACTCTTGATCCTCTTCCTGCTTAGCAAGTAAAAAAACCCCAGATCCTAACACATTAAAAAAAAAAAAGACCCTCACACTTTCCCTAACTGAGAAGCTGAAACACTTGTATGCCAGAAGGTTACTGAAAGAGCAAGTGTACACTGAGCTGAGCAAGAATGTCTGATGAACAACAAACTCTTTTTACATTTCTTTTATTAGGGATTTAGGTTTCAAGAGGAAATATTAAGCAAATTGCTGATGACCTTCTTTTTACCAGACCATACCATGTGCAAAGCCAGGGGAATCTTGTCCTGGATTTCAGTGGAAGTAGGGCTGAGAGAATCCCTCAACGTCAATGGTAACTTGTTTCTGTTGGACTTGCAAATAACTATTTGCAAAAATTTTGATGCACAAAAATAATCACATGAATCTTTAAACTGGAGTATTATCTGAAAGACACTAGAAGCTTCTTATTAATGGAAACAGTATTCCACTTTGAATTTGTTTCATGTTTTTATTTCCTAAGGATAATAAACTAATTACTTTTACAGTTGTTGGCTCAAAAGACTAAAAAAAAAGACACTCCCTCCAAAAAAAACATAGCTAGAGTTCTGCTTCTATAGATTTAGACTGCTCTTTTTCTAACGAGGGTCTGTGGTTGTGCATCTACACAACTGCAGTTTGGTGAGGAGGCCCATCCATACTATCACGTCCTGCAGAAAAGGCCCTGCTTGGTGGGAGGGTGCTGTGCTCTGTCAACATGTCATATGCTCTATCAGTGGAAAAGCTCAGTAGAGGTTCTTTCTTGAGAAATATTTTTGATATCATGAAGAGTTTAGATACTTGAAGTTTTTAAGTTTTCAGAGACACTTCGGTCAAAGCCATTTGTGTTGGGACTGTAATACTCTTTGGGAATCCTTTGTGGATGCTGAAGGGGATTTTCTGCTTTCTGGAGTACTTGCACTCTAAGACATACAAATTCTTAAATTATATGTGCATTTAAAAACTGACTGTACCAAGGGTAAATACAACTGTGGAAAACCAGTGCCATTTCACTATAGATAAAAGCTCGCTAAGCAGCAATAGATCTTCTGGCCAGTACACTGCACCCACTGTGTATTATTAATATCCTAATCTAGGTTCTGTTGAAGCTAGGGGAAAGATTTTCATCAACTCCAGAAGAAGTTAAATGAGGTTATTAGCTGACCCCAGCATTCATGTGTGCATGAAATCATGCTAAAGGACTTCAAAAAATTCAGTGCTGCCTTATTAGTTACTATAGTGATAAGGAGGAGTCCATTACTGTATATGGCCTATTTGGACTGGTTGAAAAAAGGTTGAAGATGATCTCTGCATTCTTCCTGCTGCCTTTGTATTTCTATTTCACAATCCTTATTGAATTAACCTGTCAGAAATGCCTCTGTGGTTTGCCTCCCTATGCTACATTAGGTGATAACATATGTCAGGAAACATCTGTTGATGTGCTTCAGTTGGGTAGCTTTTCCTGAAGTTTAGAATTATACAGCTTTCACTCTGTGTTCAGAAGGATTGCACCATCCAGCTGGACACTGATATTCCATCATGGCATTCCAGGCAAGCTCAGAGCACCTTCTCATGGGAGGGATAACTCTTTCTGCATGGGGCAAAGCCATGCCCTCCACCCCTTTCCGGGAATATGATAAAGGTCCTTTCATCCCTGTGAAAGCAAGATCTCTGATAACTCAGCATAGTTTGGGACTGTGGCTGCTCTAGGGCTTATAGTGAGAGCTTTGAAAGTTTTTTTTCTGTGCTTAGTGGGGTAGATAACAGTTAAGAGGAAGTTGCATTTAGCAAGCCTTTGAAGGCAAAAAGAGAATATTGAGTGTACTGAAGGAAAATGAATGAACCTGTGTTTCTACAAAGCTAAAAGCTACTTTCAGCTTTATCACCTACCTTCAACCATCCAAGATTAGGCTGTGCTTACTAAGAAGGACATGCTACTGGACACACCTGGGGTAATGTTGCTTTCTTGGCTTTCTTTCTGAAGGGGGTACAGAATATGGGGATCATGCACCCTGCAGCCTTGCCTGAGGAGGCCATAGGCCAGCTGCAGGCAGAGCAGTGCCATTATAGACGATAAAGCACTTGCCATGGAGGTGAAAATATTATCCTACTTTCTGGAAAGGTTATTAGGTATTGGAATTTTTTTGCTTATTTTATTAACAGTTAATTTTAAATTTCTAATTTTTCTAATTTGTTACCACCTAATCTTGAAATTGTTATTGAAAAGTTACCTCTGCTTTATGTTGCCTGTTCAGGTGTGTTAGCCAAATAGAGCAGATGGAAGTTTGTATTTGCTCTCTTGTAATGGGAAAGACCCTATGCAAGCTGCACATTTGCAATTTTTTAGACGTCAAAACCCAAAGGGGAATTATGGGATATGGAACTTTTCACCACATTTGAGATTTGCTAAGGAATTCTGGAGTTTGTGGTTTCACTCTAGGACACCCTGGGAAGTATTTAACCTTGTACGCATGCAGTTAACAACCTAAGAACAAAAAGAAGTAAGCAAAGGCTTCCTTGTCTGGGCTCATGAAATAATTTGCAGCTTGTCATTAACTCTGTCAAGCCAAACTGATATCTGTTGCAGTCTTCAATGATTTGTGCCAAATCGTATGTTTCAACCCTTAGTAATTTCATCTAGGAGTGTGTTTTAATCTTTCTTTGGGTTTTGTTGTGGTTTTTTTTAAATGTACTCAGTGCTCCAAACTAATATTCCTGGGTTGTCATTCTCCATAGTCACATCAGGAAATTAAAAAAGAGAACTGCCCTGAATATGTGGGGTTTTTAAAGTTCTGTCAGCAAATGCTTACGTAATGGAAACTGCATGTGTAACTCCAGCAGTACCTGCTGCCATGCAGGTGAACTGGGAATGTGAAGGCAGTTTTCCTTCCTGGGCAGCTGGAAGGCACAGCCTTCTCCATGACCTTGGGGTGAGCCTTGCCACCTGTTGCTCTTTTTATACAAAAGTAGCCTGTGCCAGCCAGCAAGAGCAAGTGCTGACCTCTCTGGGGAGAAGCAAGCAGAGCTCAGGAGGGCAGTGAAGCAGCCTGGCAGAACAGTCTGGTTTGGAGCATGTGAAATGCTTGTGAGTGGCACAAGAGCCCCGGGCCTCACACGCTGCCAGCGCTGCTCCTGCCTGCTGGCACTGCCAGCACCTGCACCTGGTACTGCCCTTACTATGGCCGGATACACCAGGCACTGCTGGCTGCTGCTGCAGGCAGCCCAGGTTAAAATTGCTCTTTCAAACTGATTGATTGTATGATTTCTCTTTCAGCATCTTTGTAATATTAATTAACTTCAAAACGCGAATAATGAATGGAGGATCGAATAGGAAAAGAAACTGTAAAATGTTTATATAACTTGAAGTAAAATAATTGCCTTTAGTTTAGCTAATCTAAAGTTTGGCCACATCAACTTAAATAACTTTTATTTAAAATTAAACTTTACATCTGAACTTAAACTCTTTGCTCTTTTCACTCATCATATTCACCTATTAATTTCTTAGCTCCAAACTCTGTTTACAGCTCTCCTGCATATATATATATGCTGTCTTTGCCTTGTTAAGCGAAAGAGTCATTATCTAAATAGTGACCCAACTGCTGGGTTTTCTGCCTACATATCAGCATTCAGGCTGGTAGAGATTCAAGGATCAGAAATACGTACGAGACCTAGTCAGATAAAATTTGCACTACCACACAGAGGTTAAACAACCTTGCAGTAGGATCTGTCACTGTTTCATAGAAGAAAATATAAGAAAGAAACTTGATGTACTAATTTTTGAGACAGATAAAGTTTGGAGGTTTTCTATCTAGTAAATTTTTGTTGCTGCTAGATATTTCTAGACATTTTGAAAAAACAGTTTTCTGAAATACCAATATGTAGGTGTCCATGAATGTTACACAAAAATAAAGCAAAGCACTTCAAATAAAATTTTTTAGTACCATTAGGTGGTTTGTTACAAGAAGTAGTAGCCAAATATTCCTATAGGCCCATCTCTATATAAAGAAATGGGAATTTCATTACCAGGATGCATAGTAAAAGATATGTTTCCAAAGATAAATAAATGCTTTCTCATCACTCTAGGAGTTTTGCATTTTAAAATATAAGAAAACAAAATAGAGAATAAACTTCGCTCCAGCTGGGCTGTGGTGCTGCATGAGGCAATGGAGAGTGGCATGGATAGCAGGCCATGGCTGGAACAAGGAAAGATCAGGGATATGATAAAGTGAGATCTCCCCAATTACTCCAATAGGTAATTGGAGTGGTAGGTGTTGTAAGTGGGATGGGCTGGGGAAGCAGAAGTGATGGCCTGAACAGCTTGTGCTGTTCAGGAATGGGGTAGGGAAGCTTCGTTTCCAAGAACTTCTTGGTGTCCCAGCTCTAAAGGTTTCTTGGGTCCATGCATGATGGCAGAGCTCATGCTAGCCAGCACTCACCTGCAGGGAAACTGTGCCAATACCTGGTACCTATTTTGTGTAGACAACTGCATACATGTGCTACAGGTAACTTGATTAATGGTGGTTCCTTATAACATACACATGGCCAAATAATGCTCATTTTCCTCTGATAATCAATGCTTTACCATGGAGCGGCATATTTAACCCATTTTTCATGTCTATTTCCCATAAACACAAGTTTGCATAGGCAGGTTTGCTATTCACCAGCAAGACCTACTTTTTTCCTGTGCAGCAACTCTGTGAATCACCCCATCGCAGTGGAGGAAGGAGGGTGGAATTGTTTCCACACATTTTCAGGGACAATGCAGGGGATTTATGATGAAGGGCCTTGACAGGTTGTTCAGTTAATCCCTGGATTGCCTTTTATCCCAAATGAAGATGTAGTTTACTGATGTACCTTGCTGTGGAATACTTTAATGGGCTGTATGATAGCCACGCTGATCTTATCCATATCCTTCAAGCCTTTTATTAAAAGTATTCCCAGGACTCTTCTTCACCACAACATTAACTTGTGAGTTGGCTCTATCTCTCTCGCTGTCTAAACACTGCTTTGCACTGAAGCAGGAAGGAGCGTGCAGCCTCAGTTTTGTAGGTAGGAAGGAGCATTAACTAATACCTGAGCTACTCCAACTGCCAGCCTGAGCTCCCTGCACTTAGTCCTGCATTCCCACAGAAGCACTGGAACAGGGCTTGCCATACATGGGAACTGCAAGTTTTTTCCAGAAGCCTGTGCTTCAGTATCTGTGCTTACAGGGGTGGCTCCTGTGGATCTTCTCCATTTAAGGCAGGCAGCTGATAACTTCCAGTGCTTGTCCATTGTTTTGGGCTGGCATCTGCAAGTTCAATTTGTTTGGCATTTGATGGCCTGGGGCAGATGAGATGTGGGGCCAGCCTTTCAAAAGCAGAGTTCTGTTTACACACATGGTTCAAGTGTTGTGACATCAGTGTTATATGAAAATGCAAGTGACAGAATTAATGTACATGTTCCAGTCTGCAGATGTGTTTTGTAAGAAATAAGAGGCGTTTCTGAATGCTAGGCACTAAATTAAAATCAGAGCCTCAAAATCGCCATGTACAAGCTCTTTGGCTTTGGGAAAAAGCTTGGTGCTCGTTTGTTCTTTCTGTTTTCCCTTTCTGACCCATGTAGACACTAGCATCGAGTTGGAGGAGCCCAAATGAATCCTTGCTATGGTGGAGCATGCTTTTAGGCTGACGGCTTTGGGGAGGTGAGCACACTCAGCTTGAGATATCCTTGAAAAGCAGATGTTCCTTGCCATGACATCCAGCCTGCTCCCAGGGCTGAACTTGTGCTTGTGCATCAATTCTCTTTAGAAATAGTTGCAAGGAGGTGTGGGTATGTGACGAATGTGGGAACTTGCTGTGCATTTAGAGGTCATTGCTGGCAAGGGATGTTCAATATACTGTGGCCTGCCACTACCTGGGGTTGTCCTGTTTGGTTTTGTGTTAAACATGTGCCAGTGAACTGTAAATTCTACCGAATAGAAAAACTTACTCCTTTTGTCAGCCAGAAAAGATTGTGATCAGGATATGCTCCAGCAGAAGAGATGGTGTTTTACTTTTTCACACACTTTGTTTCTTAGTTGGAGTCTAAACATAATAAATATTTAACTTCTGAGCTTTCTTGCTCTGATTATTTCTGTGTAATATTTTACTTGATATTCAGTTAAGCAGATGGAACATTATTGTTTGTTCATATATTTCAGTTATATAGCTTTATACATGTCAGAGTCTGTTCTCAAGTAGATGTTAGCACTAAAGAACATAAACTTTATCTTTTTTGTGTGATGCCTTTAACCCTCAAAAAGATTGATATACAGAGGAATGGTGATTGGGGAAAGTTTTTACTAGAGACAAAGTGAACAAGTTGGTTTGTTTGTATTGCATTGGCATAAACAACCAGCAGAACATTCTTGTTATGTTTGTCGTTTCACTCAAATAACTTTCAAATTTGAAAAGCTTTATGTTGATCATTCTGATGAAGCAAGTAGTAAACTTGCTAGTAAACTTGCACATGTGTACAGCTTAGAGGAGGAAGAGGGTGGAAATGTAGCCTGTGAACCAAAGTCAAAGAAAGAAGAAGGAGTGGCCACAGATAAAAAATAGTGACATTTCTATGGCACACCATAGAGAAGAGACATGATATATAATATATATACAGATACATACATACACAAAGATATCTAGAGATATCTTCAGCCAATGAACTGGAACAATTTAGTCTGTTGCTCTTTTAGGCTGACTTTTCCAGTCCTGTATCATGACATAGGCACCTTGTCATTTGAGGAAATAACGTTTTTGTTAGCCTGACATAAGCAAGCTGAATCAGTTATGACCAGATTGTCTTGTTTTTGCTGGACAGAATACTATTTCCATAGGACTCTCCTGTCTCCTTCATATCTTCTGGGATTCAAACTGACACCTTAATGCTGTGGGAAGGGCAGTTCCTGTGTGCTGAGTGTGAACTAAACAGAGACTTTGTCAGTTCATACAGAAGTCCTCAGAAGATCCCAAACCACAAGATACACATTTATCTTATAGAGGGTAGGGAGCAAGAGAACGAGAAATATTTGATAAACAGAGACAGTAATAGAAAGTGGAAGGAGTAGTAAACATAGCTGAGAAATCCATCCTGTATTTAAAAAAACCCCACAAAATCCTCAAAACCCAACAAAGTCATTACATGCTTAAAAACATGGAATTACTATTTAAATTTGCTTTCTATTTTTTTTCCTTTTTTTTTCTGAAAAATCTCTCTAGATATCTTTGTGAATGCACATATATATATATATATATATATATATATAACGTCTCTTTTCTGGTATGCCATAGAAATGTCACAATTTTTTTATCTGTGCCTTTATACAGAGGATTTTGTAAACATTTTATTTTCCTGGTTAGGTATCTCAATGTTCAGAAGACCTTTATTTCATGGAACTCAATACACTCATGACTTCCTTACTTCTGTCTTTCTAAGTTGAAGAACTATTTAAGGTAACTGTCCAAAACCACTACAACAACATGCTGAGGGTGACTGAAGCAAGCTGTAGGCTGGCTCTGCGCAGACCTTTTTCCAGAGCCCTGCCAGTACAGCTCATTCATTAACTCAGTCTGTTTGAGTTTGCGTTCATCCATGTGAAAGGAAGGCAGATGACTGTAGTCTGCAGGAATCCCCCTACATATATTTTTCCTCTCTGACCTAGGACAGAGTTTCTTGCTTCTGGGCCTCGCTTACCTTTGGGATGTTTCCTGCAGTGCCCAATGATGCAGCATCCAATACGATGCGTTGTTTCTTAGATGAAAATGCACTTGTATGATGACATAGACCCAGGGGAAACAAAAGGCATGGAGATAACCAAATTCGGTTGTCCTCAGCAAACCAGTTCATCAATTGCAAGCCTACAATATCTTATTCTAGTATCTTCTTCACGCACTACCTTTTTATCCCAGCTCTAGTTGTCATAGAATCATGGAATCATTTAGTTTGGAAAAGACCTCTGAGGTTAAATCCAAGCATTATGTAACTGTCATATAACCTCAAACTTAGATCCCCGTGTCACCATTGTCTTTCAATATGTGGCAGGAATATGTGCACTTGCAGCCCAGAAGAGGGCTGCATCAAAAGAAGAATGGCTGGCAGGTCAAGGGAGATGATGTATGTCCTAGCCTTGTCTTCAGTCCTAGTGCTGGCTCCTGCTGTTCCCCACTGCATCTCCCCATGGACCCCTGACCTGACTTGTCACCTCAAATTGCCCAAGGCTGTTGGTTAAACCACTTGGTATCACCTGTCTGGGTGCCCTGGGGAACAGCAGAGCTCCTGGGGAAAAGCACTGCTTCTGCTGGAGTTGTCCTCAGGTCCTGCTGGTTCCTGACTATGGAGGGACCCCACTTCCCCTTCCTGTTCCCTGGCGTTTCCTGTCACTACTGACATTCCATTTCTCAAGTGTATGAAAGTTACAAATGCAAAATGAACATTATTTCATTTCCCACCAGGAAGAGGGTTGTCAGGACATAAGTAACTATTCCTGCTCCATGAACCCAGTAGCTCACGGTTTTTAATTGCTATATATGTTAGACATTGACATTTTGAAGTGCTTATTTACATAACATTTCTTTGTTTTTCTTCTCTTGAGATTGCACACAAGTGTTAGCAGATGCAGATACAGTATGGCAGAGGGCTAAACAGTCTGTTTTGTGTAAAAATTATACACTTGGGGTGGTTCTGAGATGATACACTTAGGATTACCCGATTCTGTAGAGTGATGTGCATAACCTGTAAAGAAAAATAAAAAGAAAACAGTTTTTTTTCTGTCAGATGCTTAATTTATTTTGGCAATGACAACCAGTACATGTATATAAAACAGTACTCTGATACCAATATTACTGGGAAAAGAAAATACCAAGCTGAAAATTCTATAAAGTTCATATGCTGAAATGGAAATCCTCTGTTTTGGGTAATCTCTTTATGGGATAATTGCCCTGTTAACATCATGGTCCTGGAGAGAGGAGGGGTCCAAGAAAACTGATTGATTTTTTTAAGGATCACCTTCTGCAAGCTCAAGAGTGGTCCATCCCCATATGCAGTCAAGCAGAGATGATCATCCCCCTTTACTCAGCACTGGGGAGGCCACAGCTGGAGCACTGTGTCCACTCTGGGCTCCTCCATACAAAAGAGACATGGACATACTAGAAAGAGTCCAGTGAAGGGCCACGAATATGGTAAAGGGACTGGAGTTTTTGTCATATAAGGTGAGGCTAAGCAAACTGGGATTATTCAGCCTCAGGAAGGGAAAACTTGGGGCTAGGGAAGGATCTTGCTGGTGTGTAAATACATATGTTGGGGGGAAAGACGGAGGCAGACCCTTCTCAATGAAAGGACAAGAGGCTGTGGACACAGACTGGAATACAGGGAACTCCCTTTAAACAAGAAAGCCAGAATGTCCTTTTGGATGTCTTTATTTACTTATTTGGTTTTTCTGACATACTTAATGAGCAGGTTTCCTTAATGAAACAGATTTAGAGCCTGTATACCCTGTACCCCAATAAAAAAGTTGGTGAAACCTCAAATATAATTAAAATGTGTATGTAGTTGGTAAAGGGTCCTAGACCCATCCTGATCCAAAGGAACAGCAGGTTCCTTTGTTTCCCTGTGTAAGACAGTCCAATATTTTCCCTGTAGATTTTGTTTATGCTCCTACTTCTGTGCTGTCTGTGCAATGTTTCTCTACACAGTTTGGTTGAGACTGGGTCTCTATCTTTTCTGATCAGCTGGAAAAAAGCTGATTTCAGAGAGTAATGTAGTCCCTGGATGTATTATGTCGTGAGCGTCAAGGAGCATCAGAGGAGTGACACCTGGCACTACTGAGATACCTATTAAATATTGTGTAGCTGGGACTTTTGCAATTTCATGTTGCTGACAGAATTCATGAAAAGGCATGAGACACAGAGAGAGAGAGATATGTTTTTTAGAAACTCTTTTTCCAGTGAAAGACAAGAGAAAACCAGTTCACTAAAGTTTCTTGGAGAAAGCACTAAAATGTGGTGTATGGCCTTTAGAAACCCAGATGTGGAGAAAGGTGTGCTAATAAAGGATTAATTAGCATAGTAGATAAAATAATTATAAGCTTTGGTGTTTGGCAGATGGAGTACATTCAGGACAAAGCATGAAATCACCAGTGCCTCAGATGGTGTATGCAATTCTACCTCACTTGTTTCCTTCATCCAAAATCCTGGACAAAATGCAAGAATCACTTGGCAGAGTCTGGCTGTGTCTACATAAGCACGAAGTGTGGTGCAATAGGAGCAAAGCAGAAGAGCCCACCAGTGGCAGAGCAGCTGATGTCCATGTTGCTTGTGCTCTGGGGCTTTACTCAACTAGCTTTAGGGTGGTGCTAGAGACTCCATGCCCATTAGCAGCAGCAGGCAGTCAGACACACTCCTGGATTATGTGCTTCCACGTCCTTTCCTGAGAAAGGAATTTCTTTTGCATTTCTGAGCCCCTCCATAGTGTGAACCCAAGTGCAGTTACATGGGGACTATCAGCAGCTTCACAACTGCCCTCCTCCTTTGTGCTAAAAAGTGAATATAGGCTCCTTCCTTTCTTAAAACTGTTCTGCAGGAAGTCCTTTGCCTGGTATACTCCAGTATAAACGGAAGCATTAGGAAACAGTAGTTGCCTTTGTGTAAAATAAAA
Source organism: Ifrita kowaldi (assembly GCA_013398055.1). NCBI lineage: Eukaryota > Metazoa > Chordata > Aves > Passeriformes > Cinclosomatidae > Ifrita > Ifrita kowaldi. Next base: position 435,794 of record VZRS01006878.1, on the reverse strand, counting down.
GTACCTCCAGTAATTTATAGAATACATAAATATACATAAAACCCACATCTATAGAATATATATATTACATATATATATGTAATATATATAATATATAGAAGATATATATATACAGCCTTAACATCCCTACACACACTTGAAATAAATAAGACATAATAAATAAATAATAATAAATAAACAAGGAAACACAGGGAAATTATGGCAATGCAGAATGTGCAACATAGTGGGACTTTGGCATGTGGGTTGATGATTTACAGGTCTAATAGACTGATGCAGCACACAGCCAAACCAAAACCAATTGAGGTAACTTAACTGCCATCCAGAGGGACCTGGACAGACTTGAGAGGTGGGGGCATGTCAACCTTACAGAGCCCAAAAAGGCCAAGTGCAAGGTCCTTGGGGTTGGGGCAATCCCAAGCATGAATACAGGCTGGACAGAGAACAGACTGAGGTGTACCCCTGGGGAGAAGAACTTGGCAATGTTGGTGGATGAGAGGCTGGACATGAGCCAGCAAATGTGCACTTGCAGCCCAGAAAGCCAAAGGTGTCCTAGGCTACATCAAAAGGAGCATGGCCAGCAGGGCGTGGGTGGGGATTCTGCCCCTGCACTCTGCTCTCATGAGACACCATCCAGCTCTGGGGTCCTCATCACAAGAAAGACATGGATCTCCTCAAGCAGGTCTAGAGGAGGGCCATGAAGATGATCAGGAGCACCTCTCCTCTGAAGACAGGCTGAAGGAGTTGGCCTAGAGAAGGCTCTAGGGAAACATTACAGCAGCCTTCCATTATCTGAAGGGAGGGTGCAGGGTCTGTAGGGCAGCTGGAGAAGGACTTTTTACAAAGAGCATTTAATGATAGGAAAAGGGGTTATGGCTTTAAACAGAACAAGGGTGGGTTTAGATTAGATGTGAACAAGAAATTCTTTGCTGTGAGAGTGGTGGGACACCAGAACATGTTGCCTGGCAAAGCTGTGGATTCCATGTTCCCAGAAATGTTGAAGGCCAGATTGGGATGATGCTTTGAGCATCCTGGTGTAGTGAAAGGTGTCCATGGCAGAAGCATTGGAACTAGACGATCATTAAGGTTCCTTCCAATCCAAACCATTCTGTGATAACTATGAGGGGTCCTGATAAAGCCCCAGTCGCGTCAAGAAGCCCCTCAAACTCACAGCACCTCACAAAAAAAGTTTAGCAGACGTAACCAACAAATTGCAACAAGGTCGTTGTCCTCTTCCAACACTTTCATACTGAAACATGTGTCCTTTTAGCATGTTTATACCGGATGCAGATGTCCTTTTGGAAGCCGTAAGAAAGCCCTTCCTTTGCAAGCTGTCACCTCAGACCTCTGAGGTGTTAAGTGGCAGTAGTGCCAGTGCTCCACTCAGCACCCTGTGCATCTGTCATTTGTGCCCGCAAAGAACAAAATTTCCACCGCCCCCCACGCCGCAGGTTTGTATGCGTTACGGTGGGCAGGGACAGCGGAGGGGGCAGGGACACGGGCAAGGGAAGGGGCAGGGACGGGCGGCAGACGCAGAGAAGGCCGAGCTCCAGCGCCCGCCGGGCTGCGCGGACAAGCGGAGGAGGCGGAGGCGGAGGCGGGCTCGGCACACGCACACGCCGCTCCCGCCGTGCACGGCTTAAATAGGGCGGCGCCGGGCAGCCGCGCACAGCCGTGGTCGCTGCTGCCGCCGGGAGGTGAGCGGGATTCGGGGGCGCCGCTGCCGCCGGGGCTGCGGACCTGGCTCCCCTCCTGCCGCCGATCCCTGTAGGGTGCCTTTCCGGGGCCGCGGGGCTTTCAGTCCCGCCCCGCAGTGGGATCAGCGGCCCCCGGAGCCGGCTCGGCTTCCCCTCGCACAAAAGCCGTCAGGAAAGCGTAGCTGGCTGTCTCCGGCCTCCCCCCGGCGCTGCGGCAGCTCGGGCTGGCCGGGCATTGTTCGGCGCCGGCGCTGCCCTCCAGCCCGGCTCGGCTTGGCCTGGCGCGGGGTGAGCAGCTCGGTCGGGCCGAGCAGCAGGTAGCGGGCTGGGCAGCGCAGTGCTGCCTGCTGACCCCGGGGGGTCACGTTTGTTTAGCTGCTGGACTTCGCCTTCAAGTAGGTTATTCTTTCGAGCACGAATGCAGCATGTACTTGAAGCAGCTTTTTTTTCCCCCTTCTTCTTTTAAAGCAGTTTAGAGCACATATGGAAATGCAGCGTGAGCCAAACTGGCCTAAAATGGAAGGTTGAGTGGCTTTGACTTTGCAGGCCTCCTCTGCTGCTAGGTAGGACTTGCAGTGCTACAGCACAGAGATTTAGCCTGGTTACACGACGCTTTTGTTCTAGGATGCATACATTTCTTGTTCCTGTTGAACAGGAATTGCAACACTTGAAGCCTTCTACATTTCTAAAGAGTATGTCTGTGAGCTGTCTGGAATATTACGGACACCCTCTTGGACTATATAATCTAAACATATGCCTCACTTGGATTAGCATCTGAGATATGATGGTCAGGTTCTGTGATAGGAAAGAACAGACCTATTCCATGTGGTGTTAAATAGATTTCGTTTTTCATCTGTGTTGCTTTACAGGGAATCATGCAGTCTCCTGAGCCAGATCAGGAGAATTTATATTTGCCTTTTTGCTTTAGAACGTGCTCTCAAACTCACAAGCTGAGATTTCTCAGCCCCAGGATTTGGATCAGATTTCTTGGATCAAGAAATTGAATATAAGAGGGCATTGAGTTTACTGAAAAATACCTTTCTCTTCCTCTTGCAACAATATCAGTATTGATAATGCAAAAACTGATACGTGAAGTTGCTCATGGACTGTTGCTGTTACTGCCTTTTTAAAATTTAAGGATATGTAGCAGATAGGGAAATGTTTAGAAGGTGGCTAATAGGAAAAATCTAAAGCTTGTCATTACAAGTGGCTGTTGTGTGTACTGCTATCAATTCAAGGTCTTGAGCTAACAGCCTTAGCCTAGTCTGAGGACTGCATGATTACAGTGAATTTACAAAGGTAGCTTCTAAATGTGGTCGATGTTGTTTTACAACTACAACTTGGCCAGGATGAGGTTGGAAGTAAGCCTTCAGTTTTTGAGAAGGGAACCCCCAAGTAGCCCTTTGCTTCAAGGACAAGTACAAGGTTGGTATTGGTGGAAAAACAAGAAATTGAAGGAAAGACAACTTTGAAATACTTATGTGGGTAAGTGACTTGCCTATTTCTTGAGCAAAGTCTATGTAGCTGGTTCTCCTATCTCATTGCTTCACTAGAAAGGAATCCTTAATGGGATTTTTGGGAGGAGACAGAGGTGTATTGTACCTTCCCTGTTTTATTTGTGTTGCTCTTCGGTGGGGCAGAGTAAAAGATTTCTTCTCTCTTTCTTATCCCTTCAAGAAAACAACACTTTTACTAATGTGAGCAACAGAAGGTGATAATAGGTTTTTGTGTTTTGTTTTTCTTGATAAAATGTGGTTGATGAAATTGGGTAGACTGAAGGAAACTAATGGCATGAAGTTTTTTCAATGTGCAGCAGAGATGAGAGAGATGTTCTGGCCCAAGGGATACATTGCTTGATAAATTGGGCTTCTGGCAGTCTTATGAACAGACTGCCTGCCATATCCTACTTCCCTGCTATGCTAAATCACAAGTTCAGAGATGTTAAATATTTCACTTTCTAGGGTAACTCCTTAGAAATCCTCACAAGTAATAGGGGTGGTGGTTTGTTCATTGGTGAATGGTTTTGTGGGGGAGTTTACAATGCTGTGTGGCTCAGGGAAGCTCTGCTGTGCAGCATTGACCTTCATCATAGGCTGAACCCTGTCTGCAGATGGGGGGGCTTGCATTTCTGCAGGTCCCACCTGACTCCTGAAACAAGGACGCTTGATAACATAAGGCTTCTTGCTCCCTTGCTGCCTTTCATGGTGAGAGTTACTCATTTACACAGGGTAAAATATGATTCCCTGCCCTTGGCAGGGAGTTTGGATCTAGATAATCTTTAGGTCTTTTTCGACCCAAACCATTCTATCATAGTAAAATACTTTGTTTTGGTTAGGATTTGAATCCTAGTAGTGCCAGTAGTTCGCTCAAAACTGATTGAAAACAGCTTGCATGGTTTTATAGAGATGTAGAGGAAAAATGGTTTTTGCTTTTGTAGTTGAACCATTTAAGGGCTATAGCAGAAGTGCATGATGTCTTGTTTCCAGAAGAGGATTTCTCTCTTTTTTTATGAATTACTGTTCTTGAACCCAGAGCTCTTAAGCTTTTTAGTTTGAGTAGTTTGATACTGCGTGTGCGTGCCATGTTTTGGAAATTTGGCTTCTGCAGTTGGACTGCAATGATAGCCTGGTAAGGTTGAATTAGTTTCCTAGGAAGGCAAAAAGAAAATGCTTACTATCACTGACTTGGAGGAAATGCAGGCATATCCTAATACCTGAGGTCAAAAGGTTGCTGTGTTTGTCATACTATTTTTTGTGCTGCTGGTGTTGGGAGGTCACTCTGTGAACCAATTGCTTCTCATAAGTACTTACTGGTCTTCCAGTCTCAGAGTGTTAAGGGTTGTTTTTTGTAACAACCTGCTGGCTGTAAACACTATCTAGCATGATGCAGTGGGGCTTAGTGTGCCTGACCCAGGTTGCCTTCTGTGAGACTTCAGGTATCAGAAGTATGAGTGAGAAACTCCTTCACACAGAGTCTCAAATGAGCACTTAAACCATGTGTTAGCTTGATATTGCACAGTGGGCTTTCTGAATAGTAGCCTTTTCCTGATGTGAGTAGAATGAATCAATTGGTATGATCTACTCAAGCTCTTAGGCCACAAGGGTTCTGTAGGGTGGTTTTCATCTAAATGGTGTTTGGAATGATGCTAGATTAACAGTGTAGTGCCATGATGTACTTGCAAATCAGAGTTGCAGGGATGCAATTCTAATGGATAGCAGTGTAGGCTGAAAAATATTTGTATGCACCTTATCTGGTTTTTGGAGGTGAGAAACTGATAAGACTGCTTGGTGACACATTGTGTTTGTACAGGCTTGGATTAAAGGTAATTTAATCGATCGCTCTCTGAAAGGTTTTAGTGGTACGTGTTGGTTTTCCATTATACACAGGGTTACCAAATGTTGTTGGAGGACAGTAATTGCACAAAAGGCATTGGGCAGATTCTTGTCATGTGTTTCAACTCCTGAACTTGAGTAAACTCCAGTGACCTCACCAATGTGCACTCAGATTACTTATTGGACATCACTGAGAGGCAAGAATCCAGGTGGAGTTCCACTTGATTGCAAGAGGACTGAGGCCAAATGTCTGAGGACAGGCCTGTGACTTTCCTTGTTGATGTGAACAGAGCCTTGACACACCAGTTTCAGATTTAGTGCTCCTTAAAGGTTGCAGCAGAAGCCTTAACTTTGTTTGCAGTTTATGAAGTTAGTCACTGTAGCCTAACTGATGGGTCTGAATCCAGCTTGTAGGTTGTTTCCCTGCAGTTCTGCCTTGTCCCAAATGCAGGAGCAGAAACTGAACCAGCAGAGGCAACCTACACCCCAGTGAATGATGCCCTGTGGTTGCTTAGAGCCTGACTGGGGGAGCTGAAGAGGAGTTGGATGTGAGGTGTGAATATTAAGGATCTGGTGGTTCCTCCTGCCTGGGATGTGTTCCTTATTAACAGCTGTATAGTTCTTCCCTCTTTACTCTTGCAGGAAAGTAAATATGTCAGTTACTGCTTTGAAAGAAAGGTTTATAGCTCTCACACTTGGCTGGGTGGACTAGGTGATTTCTGGGTAAGATGATATTTATTTATTTATTCATTTATTTTAGTTGTGGAGAGGGCAGAGGGTGCGATGGAGGTGATGGAGAAGGAGGTCACAGTAGTGGATTAGACAGTTCAATGTACTTGGTTTGTTCAGACAAGTCTTCTCTGGCTGAGGAGCCATATACGACTCCTCATATATGTCATGACAGGTTGCACCACAGTAGGCATCTTGCTGTCCTGTTTGTCATACAGGGCTTGAACTGGGATTTCTCCTTCAGGTCTCAAGTACCAGAGCTCCTTTGCTGTATCTTGAAGGTGGTTGTGGTTTGCTTGCTGTCTAGTTTGGCTATGTCACAGGTGTTTGCAAGACCTCAGTCAGAGTCCCCTCTAACTGCAGGACAGGCAGAAAATCCTGGGAGGATGTGGATGCAGTGTTTAGAGTTTTGTGCTTAATGTGTAGTATTACAGTAGTCAATATTTCCCCAGCTGTGCTGTCGTGTTTCCTTCTGGGAGCTAATGGCTATCTGGTCATTGAGACAAGAGTTGATCTAGTTGAGAACTAGCATCACAACTAATGCAGAAAGATGATGTTTGCCAGATCACCTCCCTTGTGACTGCCTGGCCAGCGTGGAGAGGGTTGTGGGAGCATGTATCTAGGACAGGTTGGACTGACTCAAATTTAAGCTGATTGTGAATGCACTCAGATTAGGATTATGTATTCTGTTCAGACAAAAGGATTTCTCCAGTTAATAGCCAAAGCTATTTGTTCTACCCATTTTTTATACATAGTAAAGGAGCTAGAACATGATTCTGCACTTGTTCTTTCAAAGGCTGAGTGGAGAAAGGCTTAAGGAAAAATGAGATCCATGGGAGCTGTGCAGTGTAACCTGTAAGAGTAAGAAAAAACCAGACTGCAGTGGCAGGTAGCTGTCAGGACAACTCCAAGGTATGTGAGTGGCTGGTTCCCTGTTTCAGCATCTCATAAGGAAAACATCTTAGTGCCATATTGCTCATAATAAGAGATAGACAGCTTGTCTTGTACATTTCTCCTCCCTGCAAGAGGCTGTAGAAATAACACAGCCTGTTCTTCTACACCATGTGATGGATCTGCCTTTATGGCAGTGCTAGTGTGTTGTTTATCTAAATATTAGAATGGAGAGAAAGAGAGGCCATTGGTTCTTGGGGTTGTTTTCTTTGCAATACAGAAGCTGACGGCTGCTCTCCTGTTCTCTTCCGTTGCACTCGAACGATGTCTGGCTATGGATAGACAATAGGCAGGCTGCTGCCCACTGTAAATAGACCATTGTATGCCGAGAGTAGGAGCAGCAAAGAACGACACAGCCCTGCCAACTTGGGTCGTTGCCTTGAGATACTGGCTCTGCTGTAAAGAATGAGTCTTGGGTACTGCAGGGTGTGTGTGCGTGAGCAGAGAGAGCTGGCTTTGTCTGAAACTTACAGAACTCCTTACCCAAATTGATATGGTGAGTTCAGAGGGGCGCCTTTTTGGGCTGCATTGTGGGAACTGTTTCTCTGGAGGTGGTCAAGAGAGATAGTTGTCTCTGAAGCAGTTTTGCCTCCTTACCCAAACTGCTTTCCCTCTGGTCTTTTAGAAGAAAGACTAAGGTCTACTGATTGCATTGAGAAAAAAAGTGCTTTTGACCTCAAATGTCAATTCTGCTCTTTCCCCCCCTACATGTTGCAATCTAAGTATCACAGACTGGTACTTTTCATTTGGCATCTTCTCCCTTTGGGTCTTCAGCTGTGTCTCACACTGGGGCTTAGTTTGAGTCTGTTCCTTGTGTTCCAGATCCTGTCTGGTTAGAAGGAATTGCAGGACCAGAATTTGTAAAGAGAACATGGCTTTTTTTTTACTTGTCTTGAGTGAGCAAACTTAGCTAGGTCCTTCCTTGAGGAAAACAACTGAAAGCCAGATGCAAGCTCCGTTGTGAAGATCTTTGTATCTCAATCTGAAGGCGCTAAACCTTCCTCCTTGGTCATGATAAAAACCCAGGATGTCTGATGTTGTTGGAGCATGAGCCAAGTAAATACTGAGGTGACTTAAAGAAGGCTGGAAAGCCTGTTTTCTTGATGGGGCGTGTTTGGATGCATATGTTAAGAATGTGAGTTTGTTTTCTTTGTTACTCCTGGCTTTGCCTTAAATACAGAAAACAAGAGCTGATATGACTTAACAGATAGTGTTAAAGCTTGGAATTGCTTAGTCTTGCAGAAAACTGTGTCCTCACCTTGTTTTTTGTGCAGATATGAGGCAGAAGGTATAATAAAAAGATACTATCTCAATATAAACATAAGCAGCAAAATGTATCATTGTATATCTGATAATTTGTGGTATAACTGCTCAAGAAAATTTTTATGTTACAGGCTTCCCTAAAAACAACTGGTCAAGGAAATGAAAAGCAGAGGTGTGCATCTGTTCTCTTCACCTAAGCTGAAATCATAGCAGATCCTTGACTATAATGGGACTGTTGTGTGAATTAAATGATGATGCTTTTACTTCAGTTGTTACCTGTAAAGGCATCACAGCCTTTTGAGTAATTCAAATTACACTGCATTCCTAAATCATAGTGTGTGTGCAGGACACTTCATGACTAATGCAGATAGGAAAGTAATTTTAAAAGTCTAAGGTGCTCATTGTGGAGCTTGAGGAAAGAGCTAAGCTTGCTCTTAGCCATTACACACATCATAGCCCCCCTTGTCTAGTTTCATAACACGATGTCTATGATATATGTGAAATTAACTTGTAAATCCAGGCTTCCTTGTTGGTGTATGGGGTTTTTTTTTATTCTTACTGTTCAGCTGTTGATAACAAAAAGTAGTTTTCACACCTGCAATGCTAATGAGCATGATTAGGTGCATAAAAAGCAACTGCATGGTGATCCTAACTATTAAGTCAGTAACTGGTTTTTTTTTTTTTAAGGGGTAGATGAAGAGCTTGTTTATATTCAGTTCATCTCTGCCTTCTATTACCACAAACCGATGTGTTGTGGATTTTGATTATAGTCTGCTGTACATCACTGTGCAAGTAACAAAAAGGCATGTAGTGGCCCTGCCTTGCCTGTCGAGGTGATGCAGCCCTGTGCTCTAAGGTTATGCCAGAAAAGAAAAGTGTGGGGGAGAGAGAGCAGTGCCTGCGGGCTGGGGATTACTCCATGGGTCCAGGACTATTCCAGAGGTGGAACTTGTTTCCATCCTGACACTGCCCCCATCCATGACCTTGCTTCAGCCTGTCCTGTTAACATTGTGAAACCGTGGGTCCTTTGAACTAATTCTATCACTATTTTGCTGTCTCTAGCAAATCTTGTCCAAATACTGGTTAGACTTTTTGTGAACTAGACCACGCTTCTGTTGCCTGGCTGAATAACTGATTGCAGCAGTAAAGATTTCAAGGTCAGACTGTAAACTAGAGGTTTTCCTGTAGAAATATGAAATGTTAACCGGGTATAGTTGGTTTTAAAACCAATAAACATAATTCTGCCCATTTGGGTTTCAGAGTCTCATATGCCCCCATCCTGCTGCGGTGGCTCCTTACACAGTATGTTTTAGCTATTAGCTGCATCTTTGACATTCTCTAGGACCTTTGTTTAATTCTGTTGTCCACAGGAAATGGCTAGGACCTAAATTACCTAAGTAAATACATCTCTTTGTTCTTCAAGCAAGCGGGACAGCGTTGCCAGCCGTCGCTGGGTGTCGGGCGGCCGTGGCGGTGTCAGGGCCCGCGGGCGCCCTTGAGCGCGGTGGGGTGAGCGCTGCGGGCCGAGCGCTGCCGGCTGCCATTGGCCCCGCGCGAGCCGGCTGCTCCCGCTCACCTCTCACCTAGTGGGCATCGGCCGGGGGATTCGGCATGTGACACACGTCCCGGGAGACCTTGGCTGTAGAGGAGAGCACCAGCTGAGCTGACTGCAATTTTTGTTTTTTTTTTTTTTTTTTTTTTTTTTTTTTTTTTTTTTTTTTTTTGTGCAGCTGGTTCTTGCTGTGGAATATCCGTGTCAGTGAGTGCTGGCGGGGAGCAGCCTCTTGTAGCTCTTCCTTCTGTGTGAACGTGACAAATCAAATGTGCTTCCTGTGCTTGATTATATTGCTGCGTGCTGCTGCCTTGGGCCTCATTTGCCACTGCTTTAGTCTGCCTCATGACCAGAGATAAATTGCTAGCATGGTGCTGGGAGAAATAGGAAACTTGCTAAGTACCATAGAGGAGCTATAGGAGGATATCAGCTTTGAAAGCAGCTTGCTGTACTGACCTTTCTGTGCGTGTCCGAAGGGAGAGTAGAAAAGAGTGTATTTTACTGGGTTTAGGAGAGGAGAAGTCCTGCTCCTGCTATGCTACTATAGGATTAGGATGCTCTCTGTTACATGCAGGCAAGATAACCGGTGTCCCTGCCCTTCATTTCCCAGTCCTTCCTGCTCGATGATTAACTGTTTAAACAATCTTACAGTACATCTACTCTACAAATAACTATTTTACATTTGTGAAATTTTCTCCTTTAACAAAAGGTCTGCTTTTTTTAAAAAAAACTTTGAATGCAGTCTCTGTTGAAAGCAATACTAAAACCCTGAAGAAATTCCCTCTTCTCAGCCCCACCTATTTTTCTAGAGTATGAGCTAATAATTGCTTGCTTACTTAATTGCAGCACAGATATATAAAGATGTTGCCTGCCTAGTGGCAGATCAAGTTATTTTGATGGTGGGAAGCCAGTAGGACAAGGCATACATCACTGTCCTACAGCAACAGTGAATCAAAAGGGGATTTAAGATATTTTTTGTGCAACTTTTTTTTCATACCAACAGATTCCAGCCTTGGAACAACTGCACTGAACTGCAATGCAAGCACATGAGTTGTTTAGATACCTACGAATGCCAGAACTTGGGGATGTCAGACAGTATGTGCGCACCCTCCCGACAAATACGCTGATGGGCTTCGGTGCTTTTGCAGCTCTGACGACCTACTGGTATGCAACAAGACCAAAAGCATTAAAACCACCATGTGATTTAGCAATGCAGTCTGTGGAAGTAGAGGTAAGTGTCACTTGATGGATGCTGTACTTCACTGAAATTTGAACCCTATATGCAGCGTTGAGAGAGACCAAACGCTTGATTTACATTAGGATGTTTCTAAACCTCTGTACTGTGGGGGCAATACATTTCTGAAATGTGGCTTGAACTCATTTTTTTGGCTTTCTGAATTTGAAAACCAACTTGAGTGCTCAGGTCACAATGGAAATAACTATCACAGGAGAAAAAGACTCTGCTAAGACAGCTGAGCTGCTGATCTCACTAGTGACAAAACTTGTTCATGTTAGAATTGGCACAGTGTAGTTTTCAGTTCCTGGCCATGTGATTACCTATTAAATTAGGTCTTGGGGTCACAGTGTATATATCCTGGTATATACTGATTAGGCTAATACTCTTCTGTTATTTTTAGTGTATAATAGCTGACACATGAGACTTTATATTGTGTTACAAGCATGAAGAGGGTACTAATTGTCCTCAGATGATCTGTGGAAGAAATGTTAGTCTGCCAAGAGATCCCAGGCATAGAGTAAGCTGAAATTAAATCAGCCACCTGCTGAACTCTGGATATGTTAGCTTAGCTTTTGTTTTATGCTTTTTAGAAGCAGAGTTACTTTTAGGTGGTGGCTTTTAAAAAGTGAAGTCAAATATGGAAAGAGTCTGACTGGGAGAAGCTGTTGCTTTGTGAGCAAATATAGACAACTGATTGCAAGGCTGGCGTTTCTGGGAGTTGTGGTTGTATTGATTCTCCTGCTCACTCCAGAGTCAAATACTTATTCTTTCAAGAGTACTTCTCTTTCATCAGGATAGACAAGGTGTTTTCTCCTTTTGAAGTTTTGGAAAGTTGTGATCTTTAAGGGAGATAATTATAAAATGTAGGATTGTAAAGCTGACAGCTTCTTTCCTTACTCATGATAGTTAGAAACTACCACTATAGATTCTTTTTTTTTTATATATATACTTGGAACTGAAGTCTCCCTTTACACTATTTTTTTCTATATAGATAGACTGCATCTAGTTGTCTTGTATCAAATAAATTAACATGACTCTTGTGCTTAGGAGCAAATGTGACTACAAACTGATGTAAACAAATGTGGCAGAGCGGTTTGAAATTTACAGTAGGGTCAACTTCATGAACTTTAGCAAACTCCTGTCATTACTTCAAATTGGGTACTTTTTTCAATGTTTCATAATACTGAGATTAAAGAATGACACATTAGTTGGCCCCTCCATTCACAGTTTATTTCCTGATCTTCTCAGTATGGCAAACAGCAAGCTTACTGACACATCATGTTACTGTAGCAAATAGTGGTCTGCTACTAGAAGTACACAAAAGAGAAACAAAAATATGCACTTGCAATGTGATAATTGCCAAAACCACCTCTTTTCAAGCAACATGTGTAGAGTAAGGATCTAGATCTCCCTTCTCTTGGTGAGCTTTTCTGATTCTGGCAGCAGACATGTAGACAATGTCTTGTAAAGCAGCACATCTTGGTTGCTGGAATGAGCTAGCAGTGCAAGTTTTCCAGCTGTGGGGTGCCTCATTAGGCAGTGTAGACTTCTGCAGATTTTTGGGGGGCATTGCATTATAAGATGGTAAAACAGTAGCTTTTAGCTGTCCATGAACCCCATGATATATGCTTATTTGCTTGCGACTGACAGCTGTCTCAGTTCACTGTCTTTACTTCAAGCTAAATTACTTGTCACTGCTGGATTCCAAGATTGAAATCATTGTTTGGTGGTATGAGACTTCACTAAGCTACTTAATGCCTCATTGATCCAATTATACTAATTAGCTCTCTGATCAGAGCAAGATAGGTATAACAGCATTATTTTTCAATGCCTCTTTAGAAAATACCTTTTAATGGGAAGGCTGAGTAGTAGTAAGACTTAAATGAAAAACTCCTGAGTGTGTTAGCATGTCATGGTGGTAAGAGCACAAACTTAGAGAACATCTTGAAATGGGTAATATCTGTCTGATTTTTTTTTCATTAAGGGCTGTATCTGAACTATTAATCATTAATAATGCTTAAAACTGTAATCAAATGAGAATGTATGTTTTGAATCAAGTTTCAAGTATCTGTTAGGATTGCTACTCTTATAACAGTGCCAAGACTTTAATACAGTACTTGGGATTCAGGTTCTCACTACATTTTGCTTAGAATTTAACTTCATATACTCCATTTTCTTAAGTATATGTTAAGATTGTCACTTCTACAGGGAAAAAAATCAAATGCTGCTCTGAAATTGTCTTAACATTTTTTTTCTGCCTAATCAATATGATATTAAAAGGCCTGAGGAGTTGCTCCAAAAAAGACATGGCAGAAGGCAATGCCTCTTTACTACCATTTTACTCTCTAATCTACCTGTTCATTAACAATAGGAAATTTGAACTAGAAGTAAGCTTATACATAATTCTTACTTGTGATTTAACTTTGTTAGATGCCAAGGAAATAAGTGAAGTCATTGACTGGAGTAGGGTTTCTACATGTTCTGATAACATATCTTCATAACTTCATGTGGGAGAAAACAGATCCTATTTACTGTTGTTCCAGGTCACTTTGCATCTCGTGACGGTTTTGATTTGGTAGGCCAGCACCCAGTGACCCATTTTAACCATCATTGGGTGAGCATAAAGATTGCACACGTAGTTGAAAATGGGTGCAAAGAATTACTGAAGTGGCAGGGACACCTTGCACTAGGGCAGGTTGCCCAGAGCCCCTGTCAGCCTGGCCTTGAACACTTCCAGGGCTATGTCATCCACATCTGGGTCTGTCTGCCTGTAGATAGCTCTTTCTTTCCACTGGTGACTAACAGCTGAATAACTTTGGCTGTTGATTTTGTGTGCAGGCTGTCAAATATATTAAATCTTTCTTTAAAAACTTTCATTTGTCCCAGCTTATGCCACGTAGAAGAATAGGGTAGAAATAAATATTAGGATGTCAGTATTTTCTAGGAGTAAGACTTTGGATTTGACTGGCTTTTTTGTTCCCCTGAGAAAAGACATTCAAATTGAGAGAGAAATATTCAACTCATGAAAACTTTTTAAGCCTTCTTACATTCTTCTGATACATTACCAGAAATCTAGCATGCCTTGTCTTTCAAGAATCACATGATTAGACATGTGTTTGTCTCCCCATGAATGATCAGTTTAAGTGCTGTATGCTTACTTAGGGAGTAGCATGCTTAAAATTATATGGCTGGTTTGAAAACTCTGGTTTATACTACTTGCTGCTCAGAATAGTGTGTTGGTGACCTAAGCACCACTTGCTAGTATGTTTTCCCTCTTGTCTCTGAGGCATGGTGGAGCCTATGGTGTGTTTTGACATTACTGCTAATCCTAAGCAGCCTGTGTCAGCAACCAGCAAACCCATGGCTTGAACAAAAGCAGTTATTTTACATGACCTGAATAGGCATTGATATATAAATCTGTGTCCTTCAGATGCTGCTATTTTTAACCAATGCCAAGGTTTTGTTCAATGACCAGCACTTGATGTATAATGGGTTAATTTCCTGCAAGTCCCTGAGCTGCTGCAAGGGCTGCTTTACACAAGTAACTAGAAACTGTTCTTGTATTAATCAGATTTTATTGCCTGGCTACTTTAAGAACGCTTTGTTAAAACTGACAACCCTTTTGACTGCTTATCTTTTTACTGGACAGCTCTATTAGATGCTGTTCAACTAACCTGTGTGAAGGCAGACAAACATTCCAGTCCTGAGATTCAGACACTTGGTGGTAATGACCAGTGATTTTTAAACAAGTTTGCTGCAAACACAATTTTCTTTTCCTGATATTGCACAAACATTTTGGAAAAGGACCATTTGCACAAGGTCCTAAAATAGTTCTTGCTGCTTTCAAGCAAAATGTAGACCAATTCTATTTCTTAGTAGATGAGTTAATTTAGACCTTGCATTATGCTCCTGGTTTGACTGTCAACGTATCTGGGAGTATTTCACTGCATCAATAACATTGAACTCCTTATGGCCCTCACACAAGGAGCTGAGTGTTTTTCAGAAAAGCTTTATTCTAAGACTGTTGAAAATCCAGTTAATTCTACTTTACTATGGGAAAAAGAACAAAGTAAGCAAAACTGACAGTTGGTTATGTTTCCCCTTACTGAAAACCCGTAAGAACTGATGGGAACTTTTTAATAGTAGTCTGATACAGAGTTTCTTTTTTCAGAAGGACAGTGCTATCAGTCCTGTATCTAAGCAGTGTGCTGTCTGCTAACTCATCTTCAGATTTGGTTAGTGCCTCAGGCCCTGAGAAATAGCTTTTGTGGTGCTGTGTAATACAGCATGTAAACAAAACAGCAGTAGCCCACATGAGGAGAAACAAATACTTCTTGACTCTTGCTGAGGAATGGCTTAGGCTATTGTATTTCACCTGATGTAGGAATTACAGCACATCAGACATGGTACATGTGATACATTGCACTTGTTGATGTTACCCATGGCCATGGTAATAAACTACATTGTGTGATCTTTCTCAGATTAGCTCCAGCGTGTCAACACTGAGAAAATCTAGAAGATGACCTTGATTATCCAAGACCTGAGAAACCAGTGAAATAAAGCAAGCAGTCTTTCTTTTCTTTCCAGGCAGAGGCATGTACTAGGGATCTGTTAATTTCCTGTAGTGTAGATGTTGGTCTGAGAGCAAGTATACTCTTGAATTTCTAATGGTACAAATTTTTAGAGGTAAGCCACTCGTTGGCTTATTCTGGGTCGTGTTCACAGTGTACGTTTCTGCTTACTGTCAAAGGAGTGGCAAGCACTGCATTACTCATACTGTTTTGCTAAAACAAGTTAGACTTGTTTTAGTGTAAAAACATTTTTTTCCTCTCTGTGCCTTTAATGTGCTAGCTGATTTCTACAGACATGGGTAATATGACACCTTCTGTACATAAACCTGTATTTATATAGCTTATACATGGAACAGGTGATGTCTGGTCCTCCAGAATACTTTGAAAACAAGAAAAGAAACCAATGGTAGGGAAGAACCTATGACTACATGTGAACAGGTTTTAGCTGTGGATGATAGACTAACTAAATCTGTGCCTGAATTGTGTAGGGTTTGACTTTCTGAAAGAGCCAGAAATTGATTATGCTGATAGAAAATTTTACGCAGTGTTTACTCAAGACCCTCTGTTTAACCAGCTGGGCTGTTCCCAATAAGAACTTGCTTGTAGGTGTCTGTCATCATAACAGGACTAATTAACAACTGTGGCCCAATAGTAATTGCATAACTGTGATTTGTGAAACTTGATTGCTCTCTATAAAATGAGATTATTTAATCAGTCACTCTAAAAAAGGCAGTGTTAAAACTGAACTGTTAAGTTCTTGTATTGACTTCCAATTGTAGCTTATGTAAGTGCTGACCAACTGAAAAATGGTGATTTTAATTCTCAAGATAGTATTGTCTTAAGTGCATTTAAATAAATCAGGAGGAAACCCTTGTTTGTAAGATGGAACTTTTAATTGGATTAAAGGACTCTATTTGGAACAGATTATTTTGCTTTTGAGAACACTTGTTTAGGGTGTTGGTGACCATGCTTAAGATCCTTTAGGGTTTGAAACCACATACTGAAGTGTGATTATGTTCTGTAATCTTAATTAGAAAAGTAGATCAGGATTGCACCATTAATATTCTGTCTAGAGAGCTCTAGAGGCTGGATTTAGAAAGCTTGGTGAAATTATGTTCCATATTGCACTAATAGAGTAAAATATTTCTTAAGAAAAAGTGTTTTTGACAAAATGCCCCCTTGACAGTCTTTACCATTCTTATTTGATCTGTGCTATCATAGGTAGCTGAGGAATAAGATTTTGCTTGACAGGTTTTTGGTAATGTAGGGAGCAGTCTGACTCTTGAAACAGTGTCCTGGAAAACCTTGCATAGCTCTCAAGTTCTCTCAAGAAGAATATTGCTTCAAGCAATTCCCATTTATTTATAGCCAACAAGTGTGTCTAACCTTTCTAATTGATTTTCTTAGGGCGGTGAGCATGCTCGAAGGTCCTCTCTTCTCAACAGCGATGAACTGTTGTTGTACTACTATGATGATGTGAGAACAGTTTATGATATTTTCCAGAGGGGTTTACAAGTATCAAGTAAGTCTAAAATTGAAGATAATATTTTAAATATGTCAAGAACTACATATTTGAACTCCTTTGAAATGCAGCAGGGCATAGGGGGTCTCTGTCTAGCAATATGATAAATGTATTGGATGTGAGTTTTCTTAAAGACAAATTAAACTGATATCTTGTGAAATAGAGTTCTGTGAATAAAGTCAGTGCTTTATTCCTTGGCCTAAATCAACCTTGTTGGCCTCCGTCCTTTCCCAGCTTCCTTTCCTGCACACCTGGAAAAAAAAAACTAGTTTGTCATCTGAAGGTGTCTGCTGAGAATCTAGGGACTTAACACCAAGATGGTGTCAGGACAGAGGAGTTGGGGTTAAATTTTGAGTAACTTTTATCTTTTTTTAGATAATGGTCCATGTCTAGGTTTTAGAAAACCAAACCAGCCATATGAATGGATCTCCTATAAAGAGGTAAGTAGTCTCTCTAACTTAGCGCTAGACTTGCTTTTGCTTGCTGAGACCATTGATACAACATCCAGTAATGTGATATAACAAATCTGAATTATTTATAGATGGTTTAAAGTAGTAGTAGAATATTGCAGAAAGGTTCTAGTTCCTATTACAGTGTCTTAAGGGAGCAGCCTTAAATATGTGCAAGGGAGAGAAAAAAAGAGCGTCTCCCGTGCTTGGTTTGTTAACCCCAAGAAATTCTGAAATAAAACTGCTATCTTAGCATCTCGATGCTGAATTGTTTAGAACTTGGGCACTGCTTCTGAAGAAGCTGCAGCTTTGAAGTAGTGTTCAGGGGCTCAGGCTGCTACTACTTTATGTGATTGCTTCCAAGAGGCTCACTTTTACACTAGAAGTTCTATCTCCCGGTGTTGTTTGGGCTTCTTGGCAACTTGTCTCCATAGTGCTGAATGATGGTTGTGTAGGATGCTAACAAATCTGCTTGTAACTAGCAGCGTGCTACTTCTTGATCCCTGAAAATATCTGTATGCAAATCTCCGTTAACAGCTGTGCATACTTAGCTTGTTCCTGATTTAATCAGTTGGTCTTCAAATTTGCATAAACCGTGCCTATTGCATACTGTCTGTGTGTAACAGACCTCACTTATTTCCCAAGATGATTTTGCTGGGATTTTGTTTGGTGCAACCTCTGTTTTATTAAAGGTTTACTGTTGGAGTCATGTGACTAACATGGTTTCAAGTCATGTGCTGTATAGAAAAGATTTAGAAAACTGCCTTCCCAAGCTTTGTTTATAGAACTAACTGGGTTTTGCCTCCTTGTTCTCCTGCATTTTGAAGGGAGAAGTGCTATATGCCATAGGCACCGATTGAAGTAGATGGATGGCATATGTAGTGCTTGTGATTAAGCAGAAATACTGTGTTTAATCATTCCAGGGTCACTTCTTGGGTTTAACACAGCAAAACAGCCTTTTCTGTGTATGTATGCTTAACTTTTAAACTTACACTTAACACTTTCAAGTCTGACTGGATCAATTGTTTCTTCTGCTGCATATTGAGTGCAAGTGTAATAATTACAATCAGTGTGATGTGATGGCACTACAATGTTTATGTTATCAAAGTCACAAAAGGCATCCAGAATATCCTAGAAAACTTCTCTCTCATTCATACAAATTAATAATTGTTGAGGAGAGTTTGCAATTATGAGCTTGCTTACATTTTTTTTGTTCTACCTCTTTTTTTGCCCCTCCAGGTTTCAGACAGAGCTGAGTGTGTGGGTTCTGCATTACTCCACCGAGGCTTCAAACCATCTCACATTCAGTATATAGGAATCTTTTCACAAAACAGACCTGAGGTAATTTAACTGACATTTTGTGTATTTGTAGTCTGGCCATTACTGAAATGGCCCACTCCTTTATCCATTGGCAGTGTACTTCCCTCCTGAGAGCCCATTTGGTGTCAGGAAAAGCCTAAAGGCTGACATTGTAGACCCATGAGCCATAGACATGGCATCTTTTAGCTCAGAACCAAAACTTGTAGTTGACACAATGGTTTGTGTCTTATAGTGTTGTTTTGGTTTGGTTTTTTTGCCCTCAGAGCTAAACACAGGAGGCCAGAGAGCAAAAAAGAATCAGAGAATTGAGAAGAACTTAACTAATTATCTTCTGATTTCCAGGTTATAGAGGTGGCTTGTTTAATGGGAAGCAAATGTAGTTCTTAGTGAATGTAAACAGTACTTGGTTTCTCTTAAAAAGTAACATTAGAGAACCAAGATAGTTGAAAGTGACAGGAAGTCATAAGGAGGTGTTTAAACCTTGAAAACACAAAGGAGCACTTAGTGATTAAATATTTGGACAAAACGATAGACTAAGGTGATAATTCTATTTCTGCCAGAGGCCCTGGGTACAAAGATCCTGGGAGGGAAAACTACTGCTGAAAGCAAAACTTGGAAATTAATCTAATAAAAATGAGTAGAAAGACTGTAAGTGACATAACTGAAGATCACCTGACACATTATGGGGATATTCAGGTTGATAGTACCTATCAATTTTAACCCAGAAGTGGTTCTAGATTGCCTTTTCTAAAAGTATTATGAAATATTCAGTAAGTATGTGTTCTCTAGACTTGTTTATTAAATCTGTTTAATAGGACTGAATTTCTCTAATCTAGGTTTATATGTTTAGTAGCTTGAGCTAGTACTTGCTGAATTAAGCTAGTTCAATGTAAACCTGTATTAAGACAGGGGACTGGTTCTTCCTCTTTGTCAAATGGATGCTGTCCCTCTTGATTAAACACTCCCATTTGTGCTTGCCATTATCAAAGGACATCTACAGTTCTGACAGGGTAAGAAGTGCCTTGCTCTCTTGTTGTCACGAAAATATAAGCTGTGTGACAGGTGACTTTGGCTTCCTTCTTCCTCTTTCATCCTACATCCCAAGAAAACCCCGAGCTCTTGGGTTTTCCTGCTGGACTCTCCTTTCTAACAGCTGTAGATTTATTCCTGTAATAAAAAAAGGCTGGAATATATTCAACTAAGCAACTGTTGAATAACATGGAGTTACAGACTCTGCAGTTCAGTTTCCTGTGCACACATGATGAACTGGAAGTAAAAAAGGGAGACAGATGTTTTTGTTGTGCCACTTTCAATTGTTTTTTTATAGATCTTTGGGTGCAAAGTCTCTGCTGGGTTGGTGAATTTTCTGGAGGTGAGCATGGAAGTGTGGTTTGCTCTTGGATCACAAAGATAAGATGCTGAAGCTTCATTGCTTTGAGTTGGGTCAGGAATGAGCTGAAAACACTTGTTTAAACTAGCAGTTTTAAATCTGGGGTTTTCCCTGCTCAGGACTACTGGATGGGTGTTGTGACATCCCAAACATAATCACTAATCCAGACAGGAGAAAATGTGAAGGGTTTTTTTGTGTGAAATGATTCACATTTGTTACTTCAGGGAACAGCTGCTGGGGAAATCCCCTAATGGGGAAAGTCCTAGCATCTTACTTGCTTAAATATGAAAAAAACAAACTTGGATTTGTAAATAAAAGTATTACTTTCTTTGAGTTCCTGAAAAACAGTCAGCTCTTCTGGAAATGAGGAAGTTTTGTTTTGGATTGAGAAAAAACACAACAATGAAATAGTTTCCCCTAGAAGATCAGAGCCATGTCAGAAAAGAAACTGGAAGTCTGACTGTTGTCTATATTCAGTACTAGTTGCTTGCTTGGGCTTTGAGAGAACTTAAGTGTCAGGGTTTGATATTTATATTTACTCTTAATTTTAGAAGCAAAATGGGGGAAAAAAGGCATCTTGGTAGCCCAGAAAATAAAGATGCTGGTTGTACCATTGAGAATGATGGTGTGCAAGAGTTGTTGGAGGCTGCAATAGGAAGCTTTTATCACTGTGCGCAGCTTCTGAAGTCTTGCTTTAGTAGATGCCCACCCTGTTAAAATAACTACTAAACTTCTGGCTGCTGAACAGCAGCACAACTGCCCCCTTGTTACATGTCCTGGAGGATGCTGTTTTGGAAGAACTCTTCAGTGGATCCTTTCATGGCTATTATAAATGTGCCTGCTTAGACTTACCAGTATGTGTAATGTCTTCATGAAAGTCTAGTTACCTGTTAGCTGGCATTGTACTAGTTTTATAAGAACTCTTTTTGGACAGGAGGTGTACAACTTGCCCATTGCATGAATACTGTCAGAAAAATTTCCTGTGTTTAAGGCATCTCAATCAATAGAATACTTTGGGAAATTGGCCCCTAATAAACAGTTTGTAAAACTGAGATTTTGCAACTTTAACATAGTCTCTGTTAGATATTTTATGGACTAATCAGCTGAATCATGTTTAAACTTGTCATCATGTGGGGGTGAGGTAGCTGGCTAGTCCTGCAAAAACACTGGAAAGTGTAACAGTTTGGGGGAGGGGAAAGGAAACACCCCTATTAGTGCAATTCTTGTTGAATTTCTGGTAACTTTCTTGTTGAAGTTCTGGTAACTTTTAGAGATGCATGCTATTTTGTTCCTGTCATTGGGACTGACTAAAGGTACTGAGAATTTTTGTCACTCTTTGATGGGAAAATCAGAAATATTCTAGTTCCACTGGCTTCTTCATGTGTCTGCAGGCTCTCATTTGAGGGGTTGCATGCTACTCTATGTTCTGGTGTAGCTAGTTGATTACAAACTGCACTCAAGAGTTACTATCAGAAAAAAGAATTGCATTACTATTTTGCCTTGCTGGTCCTTCAGATGAAAATAGGTTGGCTGTAGGTGCATTGCCAGCTCACATAGCACATCAAGCTGCAATATTCATTATGTTTATTGAGTGCAATACTTGTTAGCAGGTAAATCCTTCTTACTGCAGCTTGTAGGGATGTACTGGCATTTTTTTAAATAGAATTCTTCATATTAGATTCCTATAAAGAATGTTTAGTGCTGAGAAATGTTCTGACTGCTGTTCTCTGCTGAGAAATGGGCTGACTCTCCAAAGGACTTCTACTTTAATTGTATATGTTGCATGTCTGACCATCAAATGAGATGCAGATAATGTAAGGGTAGGAATGCTGTGTGTATATAAATTTAATGTGTGTCAAGACATAGTGAGTCCTTCACTCATCCATGGTAATATGGAATATTGAAAGCTTTGCCTACCTCAATAACATAAAACCAATACAAAATACTGTATTCTTGCTCCAAGCCTTTCTGTTTGTAGGTAAACTAAGGAGACAGGTAATGTTAACTGCTTTTTTCAAAAGTACTTGATATTACTTTTAGGGATAGAGTTGAATTTTGTTGGATTGGATTCTTTCCTATAGCTCCTTATTATTTGGGGATTTTTTTCTTCCTTCCACAGATAAAAATTGAGTAGGTCTTCAAAGTGAAAAAATGATACAAACTGCCACTTACTTTTTGGAAAGACTTGTCCAAGCGAGCTGTGTCCTATTAGTTTTCTTGTTAGAGTTTAAATATGACTCTTTCTTGGAGGCCTGTTACAGAAAGCAAAACATAGTGACTTTCATCTCTTCTCTTTGTGCAGTGGGTCATCATTGAACAGGGATGCTATGCATTCTCCATGGTGGTGGTGCCACTCTATGATACACTGGGAGCTGAAGCTATTACATACATTGTGAACAAAGGTAGGACACTTTCAGTAGCTCAGCAGCTGTATAGATGGTGACAGATCTGACTGAGGGCAGAACTGTAACCTTCTTTGGAAAAGTCTTACATTGCAACATACTTCAGTATGTGTGGATCTAGTCTAAACTGAACTTGTCATGTTCATAATATAGTTCTTTTTCATCAGCTGACTTGTCATTGGTTTTCTGTGACAAACCTGACAAGGCCAAACTTCTGCTAACCAGTGTGGAAAGGGGAGAAACTCCAATACTCAACACCATTGTTGTCATGGAGTCTTTTGGTGCGGATCTTGTGGAACGTGGCAAAAAGTGTGGTGTGGAAGTCTTCAGCATGAGAGAAATAGAGGTAAGAATGCTTAACCTGCTTAACTGCTTTCATCCCATTTACTTGTGGTGGATTCATTTCAAAATACTTAACTATTTCTTGGACTGAAGTTTACACAGAAATATAAAAAATAATAGGTGGAAAACAACTTGCTAATGGTATTTCACAATGCTCAAAGTATAAAAGTGGATATGCCAAGATGACAGAATGAAAGCTTATTAGCATAGTCCAAGGCTGAACGCTAGATCTGAGTGTTAAGGCTTGCCCATGTAAAGCATAATGTGATAATTATACACTGTGACTAATATTTTAGAAATTCTTATTTCAAGACAAGCCTGTGTAGGTTTTGGTCTTGTGAAAAGTGGCATTTTTCCCTGTACACTGAATCTACAAGGTGTTTGCTGGGGCAGAAGGAAAATGTCAGTCAGCTTTTTACAGGATAAGGTTACGGTGATATAGGGGAATGAAACTTCCAGGTTTTGGAAGTAGAAACCATTTTGATTAACCACCTGATGTCCAAGTCTCGGTTTTGCTTGTAGTTTATTTTGTCTGCAGAGATCTCTTATGCAAGTTTATTTCATAACTTCACTCATTTGGAGAACCCTTTCCCAGGATCAAATTGCATGAAGTACATCTTTACTGTGAGATTATGAAACTGGGTTTAAACTGATTTCAGCTGTAGTTCTGATGAAGGCTTGGCCCACTAGGCTTTGAGTATCTCCAGAAAAATGTGCTTGTCTTGTGCAGGTGTCAGTAACTGGTGTGAAATGCCTCATTTCACTGAACTTGTTTTCATAGCAGTTAAGACAGCTATGTTAATAGGGCCACCTTCTGGTAAAGATATAAAAACGTCAGCATGCCTTCTTTCAAAAGAAGATTGACTATATCAAAGCTAACTGGCCTCAGTAAGTGTGGCAGGTTAAAATGAGGCTAAAAACATGAAATGGGGCTAGAGTTAAGTCACTTGTAGTTCACTGGCCAAAGGGTTGGATTAAACTTAGAAAAAGAGTGGCCCAACTGTAAGTCATTAGACTAAAATCAGCTTCTTTCCTTGAGTTGAACTGCAGTTTTTGACAGAGGAAGATGCTTTCCACTGGATCTTCTAGCTATGGAAAAACAAAACTGAGGGTGAATGTTGTCTTTACATAAGATGGTTGTATGTTTAACTAGTGACTTTCAGCAGTACTGTTAGCATAGAATCACATAATCACAGTATGATTACATGCAAGTGCTTATATTGGAGAGCTCTGGGAATCAGGGGTACAGACCCAAATCTGACTCCGACATGGATTTGAGATGGATACATTTTTATACTCTTTCCTTACATAACTGTTGTATAATGATATGTTAATCATTAACTTAATATTGTTCTATTGCTTTCGCCCGAGCATGAGTTTTAAGCCCCCTCCTCACAACATTTCTCATGTTTGTTGTTCCTTTCTCATGAGTCTTGTTGCGATTAAGCAATTATTTTTAATTATATTTAATTGCTAAGCAATCATCTACCATACAGGTGGGTACACAGGTGCAGCTTCACGTGATTTTAGCAAAGACAATGTCCGCTCCCGTTGCCAGGGCCTACTTTAGCTACCACGATTTTCAGAAACATTTTAACCCTATGCTATCAGTACCATGCAGCTCTTATAGCATTAATGCAAACATCAAGTAATAGGTGTTCCAAGAGCCTTTTGTTTAAATCTCTGAACAGAAGTTAGAGGCAAACTTAAATATTTCTAATAGTGCTTCAGGGAACAGGAGGGTTTTGTCACATATTTTTTTAAGGGGGTAGAGACTTTTAGTGTCTCCTGAAAGGTAACTATGAACTGTTTGGGAGCTTAGATTAGAATAGAATGACTATTTCTAGCTTTATTTCTGGATTTCTGGCTTGAGCTTGCTCAGCTGTGCGTGGGTTATGTGAACAGTTCCTCCATGTATCCCCTAGAAGCAATCAGCTTAGTTTCTGATGCCCAGTATCTGTATGTATCGTGTAGTTACTTGTAGCTGAGTAACTGTGAATAAATGGCTCTTAAATAGGAAGAGATGGAGTTTTGTTCTAAGAGATCAAAACATGTGTCTGGAGATCTTAGCTGTACATTCAGTAAATCCCAGATTTTACTCAAAGCAGGTTGTAGGGAGGTACTGAGCTTATGGTGGTACTTGAAATGGAGGTGCTGTTTTGAGCAGACAGCTGTGATGCCATAGTGGTAAATCTTTGCATACTGCACCCTTGCAAAAAGGCAAGCCTACAAGTATGGGAATGTTAACTGTGTTTCCAGACATTCCCTTTGTCTTAAACCTCTTAAGAGGTTTAAGGGTAAATCTTAAGAGGTACATCATACTAAAGAAGTCTAGGGCTCAAAGGAATGCATATGCTATTACTATGTACTTGGAAGGTAAAGGCAGTGGTGAAATTGCTGTCTGCTCTCAAAGGGTACTTCCAAAGCTACTAACACGAGGTCCTCTTTAACTTGCATAAGCCCTTAAGCTCGTACTGTTTCTAGCCTTAAATAGGCATGACAGTAGTAAGTCTTGGTTTGAAACTTTAAAGTTCATAGATACTGAATACTGGCTTGCAAACATTTCCTCTTATTCACTGTATCCTTGGTGGTAAAAGGATCATTTTGATATCCTTTCCCTTCTGCCTAAAGAACCCTAACATTAGTGGTCAGGTCTGAGTAACTAAGGAGGGAGAAGGGTTCTGGATGAGAGTTTCTCCTGTGTAAAAGGAGTACAAACCAGCAATGGAACTCAGTCTTCCTTGTCACAAGCAGTGGTGGAGGTGCTTGCTGAGATGAATCTTGCTTCATTTATTCAATAATTGTTAGTAGCACATCTTCTGCATGAGGTATAGGATTGATTGTCTGTCTTAGTATAACCTTGAGCTTCCCTAGTGAGTGACTTCTAGTTTATTAGCTGGAGAAAAACCCTGTGAGTTAGATAAGTTATCACTTTTGTATTAGTAGAACATGGTAGTTATTCTGTCTTTTTAAAATGTCCTGTAAAGCCTTTGTTACTCTTACAATAACAAAAGAATCACAGCGTGGTTTGGGTTGGAAGGAACCTTAAAGATCATCAAGTTCCCACCCACCCTCCAGCCATGGGCAGGGATTCCACCCATTAGCACTGGGTTGCTGAACAAGTTAAAATGCCTTAACAGGGAGTCTGAATAATGAAGTAGTAGCATTTAGTAATGTTTGTAACTTTCTTGCTTTAAATTTTTCATGCTTATGTCTGAACTCTCTCTCTCTTCTCTCCTTTCTGTAGGAGCTGGGAAGAGCACACAGGCAAAAACCTATGGTAAGTGTGAAATTGGTTCAAGTGACAATGTGAAACTGGTTAGCATTCTTTAGATCAAACTAGCAAATCTCCCTATCTCCCATAGCTCAGAAGTAACACTAGTATCCTGATGTTTTATCCAGGAAAATATTTTTCGTTGCTATCTTAACCATACTAATGCTTTGTTAACTCTCATAGCCTCCAAAGCCAGAAGATCTAGCAGTCATCTGTTTCACCAGTGGAACAACAGGTACACTTCATTATATTACGTAGAATTTATTATTCTGTATGTGCAAAATTAATTCAGAAGCCCTCCTACTTTCTTTCTTTCCAAGACTTACCCTTGCTGCTGCACCTTTTTGGCAAGTAGTAGCTGGGGTAGTGTTATGATAAGGTTCCCTTTGGTTTTTTAATTTTTTTTCCCATTTATCAGTACAGAGTTGCCGTATTGGGGGGTGGAGATGTTACATTTTTGGGCTTGGAAATAAATTAAATATTGAATTTGTGTTTACATAATAATAAGGGCTCTGCATCAGACTTCAGACTATCAATTCTTCCACCGTCTTTTTTTGTATTTTATCAGCAAAATTGTTCTATAGGCAACCTTGCTGTAAGACCAAACAGACTGTCTAGATGTCACTCACTTGACATTTGTGAGTTAATACCCACTGACATGGAGCATAAGGAAAGAATACAGCAGCAAGCTACATTTTTAAAACAGATTTAGAAAAGAAATAAATCTGGATTTGGTAGCTGCACCTTCACAGAAGAGTTGAATTTTGAATGAGAAACATATCCAAAAACATGGCGATTTCTCAAGGGTTTGGGCTCCTTAAAAAATTATAAGACTTCATCACAAACTTGTTACTTAACTGTTGCCAGCTGCTCTTGGCAGTGTTTTGTTTAATTGGTACACAAGGAAATGTATTAATATCGAAGAATGCTATCAGATTTGTTTTGCCCACTGCTAGCTTAACTTTAAGGATGTAAATTTCACGGTTGAATCCTGATGTCCTTCTTCCTTAGGAAACCCTAAAGGAGCTATGATCACTCATCAAAACATAGTCAGCAATGCTTCAGCTTTTGTGAAAACTACAGAGGTAAACTGCAAAGATAAACATTGTGGACTTGCTTGAAGGGAAATAATCTCATGAGTAAAACAAACATTGAAATCTCTAACTTTGGTCTTAAATTTTAGTAAGATCCAAGTGAAAATGCAACTTGACAGCACTCTGTGCCCACTAGTCAGAAGTCAATGTTTACTGGTTATTCTGTCACAGTCAAGAAATTGACACATTTCCAATCTGTTCTGATGTAAGCAAAGTGATACAATAATCCTCGTGTGAATGTATGTTATATTCTGGCATGGGCTTACAGTGTATCTCATTAGTACAAGGAGAACTGTTTTTAAATTAAGCAACTGGTCTCACAGTTAGCTCATGTAAGGCACTTTTCTCACTGTCAGGGTAAATTGGATAAACAAACTTCCTAAGCTAAGATGAAAGTGTATTTTTTCAAACCAATGGTATTTTAACCTTTTTTGTCCCCCTGCCCTCTCAATATATGTAGTAGAACTCTCTGTGGCTTCTATCAGAATTTATTTCTCTTCAGACTCCTATGAATGATAAATTGTAATAATCTTCTGCTGTGCATCTTTACTGATGCTAGAAAGTCATTGCTGTAATCTTTTTAATGAAAAAAAGACAATGCAGCTTCATTACAAACAAAACTAAAGCAGGGGCTGTGCTCTAGAGTTTAGGTGCTGGATTTCACTGTTATGTTAAACTTAGGCAAAATAGAGAATCAATGAGAATTAAACTTTTGCTAAAACTTCCAGAAAACATTTATGCCTTCCTGTGATGATGTTCTGATATCATTCCTGCCCCTGGCTCATATGTTTGAGAGGATTGTTGAGGTAAGCATCTGTTTGTTTTACTGAATTATTGAGAAGCTTACTTTTCTTGCAGAATGCATCCAGCTGATACATGCTCTTCCTTCTTGACTCTTGCAAATGTGTGTGAAAGCTTGAAATAAGGTTCAGGAAAGCAATGTCCCATAAACAGTACATAGTGAGCACTAGACAATTGGTTTTCATGCCAAAGTATAAACATTAACCTTAGAACTAGGGTTAATAAGAAACTTGTTTACTAGAATGTGAGACCATCCCTTAGCACATGTACACTGCCTAGAAATTCCCTCCAATATAATTAGTGCCTTATTAAAAATCCATGCCATTCTTTAGTCTGCAAACTTCAAAAATTTATTTTATAATGAGGCATCCTGTTTGCTTACACAAAACTAATTTTAAGTTGGCTAAACTTACCATTGCTTCCAAGAAATGTCAGTAAAAAGGAAGGGATTTTGTTTCAGTGGAATTTTCTTCCAGGAAATGGAAGTGGCTTTTAAAGCCATTTCAGTGACAAACTTTGAAGTTCTCTTGGATCACTTGTTTTACCATATAGTAAAACCTGAGGCTTATTTTTTGAGAATGAAAGGGCTGAGGTTGTCTTAATACTGGCAGTCTTGAAGACCTCTGAGCCCATGGTGGGTGTTATGCATTATTGAATGGATGCAAGTCCCTTGTGCCTCTACAGTATGTGCCTTGTTTGGGTGTTAATTACTGTACTTAGCAAAGTTGAATTAACACCTCTTCCTTAGGTGAGATTGCAAATACATGTGTTGAAGGTTTATAGAGGGACCATCCATGAAAGCATGAAAAAGTATATGAAGCCAGAAATTGTTTAATGACTTCTGTTAGGAATCTTAAGTTTTCTACTGGAAGTGGGTGTATATATACATACAAAAATGTATATATTCATATATATGTATGTATATATATGTGTTTATGTTACACAGATTTGGAATAGTACATATCTGAGGAATACCCCTGGGCATTCAGCACTTCTTCCTGGTAACCTTGATATCAGTTATACCTCAGTGTCTGTTTTACTCCCCTGTCCTGCACCAGAACATACAAACTCTGTAGGTGACAGCTCTGCTCTTGATTATGCAGCGGAAACAGGATGAGAACTTGTATTTTAAAGGACAAAATGAAAAGAGTCTTTGGATTGCAGTATTCCTCCACTGTCTGAGGCCTGTACAAAATAGCTGGTATATCTGCATAAGGAAATTAACTAAGAACATTACTGGTAGAGAGGAGAAAAGGTTTCTTGCTGTTTGGGGTAGAGATGAACACAGACTCTGTGAGAACCAATCTTTAGAGTTCTGTTTTGAAGTTGATGTTTCCTTGGTTTTGGCATCATGTGGAAGTTAGAGGGTCAATGAACTTGACTTGACAAATATGTTCCCACCTAGTAAAGACAGTTGCTGCTCAGTCCATATGGATTGATATATTTGCTCCTTTTAGTAGATGGTGGCAAAACACAGGTGGAGGGGGAAAGTGACATTTTAGCATGTCTCGTGCAGCAAATAAGAGGATGGATAGTAGGGAATGAAGGAGTAGGTGTTATGGAGGAAGCAGGGGAAGTAAAAGCAGGTAGGTATAAACACAAGGAGAGGAGAGATGTTAAAAAGTCAAAAAAATAGGAAAATATGGGGGGGTGTAAAGTAGGCGGTGAAGCTTCTAGACTTTTAGCTTCTAGACAGAAAATATAGAACACAATAGGATTAAGTCTGCCAACCTTCGTGGAGGTCTGAAGTGATGCAGAAATAAGCTTTGGCTCTGCTAGAATCTTCTAAAGAGCATCTTGATCACCTAAGAACAAGTCCTCTGCTCACATCAGTCCTGTGAAATCGGAAGGAAAACGAGTGCAAGGAATGGAAATGAAGTAGCATGAGACAGAAATCTTCACTAGATTAGTAAATAGCATGTGCTGACTATAAATACAGAATTTCTAGGTATAAATTAGGGGACAAACAGAAGTCTAATATTTTTAAATAAGCTTGTTAAATATTTCAAATGGAGAAGTTCTGCTTTTCAGTCTCTTGCTACCTCTTGAGTCACTGGCATTGCCTTATTTGACAAACTGCCCTTTTTGGGTAGGGGCTTTTGTCCTAAGCTTGAAAGTCTGGTTTGTGTATGCCAGACATGTCTTGCTACTTGGTCTTTCTAGTGCCATCTTATAGTGTGAGAATGCTGCAAAACTAGTCCAAAAGTTGAGAGGATTTAAGGTGGATCTACACTGCATAGGATTGTTATACATACAGAGCTGGGAACACATTGTACCTCCTGCATTTTCAGAGTGTTTACTTTTTTCTTACAGTGTGTGGTTCTGTGCCATGGAGCCCGGATAGGATTCTTTCAAGGGGATATCAGACTACTAATGGATGACCTAAAAACACTGCAGCCAACTGTATTTCCTGTAGTACCAAGACTGTTGAACAGAATGTTTGACAAGGTAAGTTTACAGGCATAAGTCCAGACTGTGCAGGCTTTTAAGAGACTCCATAAAGTTTGTGCTGCCAGAGTAGCAGTAACTATATGCCCTGGGATATTAAATTGGCATGCTAACAAATGTGTGTATCTCTTTCTAAAAGAGAGCTGAAAGTGCAGGGAATAGTACTGGTTGCATTAAAACACTTTCAGGCAGCAAATACTTGTGTTCAAAAGTCTGACTAGGGGACTTGATTCTCTCTATCTTGATTAATGACTTAGTGTTTTGCTCTGAGCAAGTTACTTGAGTCTAGTCTACAACACGAAAATGAGGCTTGGCATCTGCATGCCGCACTTTTAGCATCTGACTCATGGAGTGGAATTTGCAAAGCAAGGTCAGGTGTTTGCTTATGTTTGCATGGACACATACAAATTTCCTACACGGCAGCCAGTGTGTCCTAGCTGGGAAAACTGTAAACCAGCCAGCTGGGAGTGCTGGGGACAAGGTGTGTCAGTACCCCCACTCTCCTGTGTGTGCTGCTTGCCTGCTCAGGGTCATCTGAGATGGGAATTTGAAAGTAAATTCTTTCTTGAACTTCAGGTTTTAACTAGCCTTTTGCATATAGGTGACTGACTCCTTTTAGGATGCAGCCAGGGGAGCTAAAGGATATAATAAATCCTGTGACTGCTAAAGAAATGGCAGAGCTGTCTATGCTGTCTTAGCCAGGACATTTCTCTGATCATGAGACTTGAGGAACACCGAGTACTACACAAGGTTCTGTTTGGCTCAGGAACAACTAGTGCAATTGGAATCCATTTGGAGGGGAGGAAAACCTGAGACCAGGTTTTAGTACTTAAAATGTAGCTCCTTATTCTGCTCACACGTGCTCTACTGGAATTTGAGAAGCAAAGTCAAAGCTTGGGACTTTGTTCTTGTGATTTTCTCTTGCTTGTTTAGCCTGGTGCCCTGAGGCTTCCACTGTTTCAACCTCACCCATCCTTGCAGTCACCTAGCATGTGAAGCCAGCAAGTTGGGGAATTGGCATGGCAGGGGGCCATAATGCTACAGTCTGCATGCTTTCAGTCATAATGTTGAGTCTTCCTCTTTCCAAATGAATATACTAATGTGTGGGTTGCTCTTGAGTCTGCTCTCTGGCTTCCTGAGAACAACTAGAAGGAGCGTTTGAAAAGCGATCTAAAGTGCAAATTTGTATATGCAAGACACATCTCCATTTGGTGTTTCTGAAGTGACCTGCATCTCCTCACAACACGCCATGTTACATTATGTATTATGATAGGGTGCTTTTCAGAAAATGCTGAGGATTATGCTCAATTTGAATTTTGAAGATACTAGAATAGAGAAGTAAACCATCCATTTTCATTCATACATTTTAATGAAGAAATTATGCATTGAAACAACATCACACAGTTTGATGGATATCAAGAATTAGTTAAGTGCCAATTTCAATTCTTGAACTGAGGTCAAAATAAAAATGCAGAAGTATTTCGTACTAGAATTAAGATGCCTATCAATAAAGGTTGTTTTAATTTATTTGGTTTTCACTGTTAAGAATCTCTATGCATGCATCTGTAAGGAGAAGGGAATGACTACTATGAGGATTCTAACCATAGTCTATCTTTCTTACTAGATTTTTGGGCAGGCAGATACTTCATTAAAGAGGTGGCTGCTGGATTTTGCTTCCAAGAGGAAAGAAGCAGAACTCAGAAGTGGTATAGTTAGAAATAACAGCTTCTGGGATAAAGTCATCTTCCGTAAAATACAGGTATGCTTGAAAGCCTCTGAGTTGAAGTTTGCAATTGTTGAATTTCACAGGGATGGTTCATATTTCATAGGAATATAATCTGGTATGGCTTTTTCACTGATTAAAGACTACCTGGCTACTCAGAGCAAAAATCAGAGCTGTCTTTTTATTTTCAACCTCATTTTTTCAATTCCCTTAGTTCTCATAGTATCAGCTAACTGTATTAAGGAAGTCACTCTGAATCAGTCTGGTGCTTCTCTTGCCACTTTGAAAGCAAACACTGTCCTTCTGAAGAAAGAATGCTAAGTATGACACAGTGCCACCTGTAGCCCCCATTGTCTTCTCCCTGTTGGTCACTAGTAAGTTATGCCTGCTGTTATATCTGACACTCACTTGCTATGGCCTTAACCTTGGCTGTACCACATGCCCACGTGGCTGCTTTTTATAGCATTCAGGATGTATGAGAAGCTGATACAAGGCAGTTAAAAATAAAGCCATCACTGTAAGGCCATGGCTTGAGCTCTTTTTGGCAGAGCCTGCATTGCAGTGACACCACAGTCTGTATACATACTGTATGTTTGAGATCCCATCTCTTCCAGCCATTAATGAGACTAAAAACACTGCAAGAAAGACAGCTTGCAATAGCAGACTAAACTTTTACTCTCTAACATTTGTGGGTGGCACTGTAGGTGAACGGTGGCTAAGGGTGTCATAGAAGGTGACTCTGGAAATATTTCTAAAATGCTTGTGGAGTCCACAATATCTTGTGTCTATTGTAGGCAAGTTTGGGAGGAAGAGTAAGGCTGATGATTACAGGAGCAGCACCTGTGTCTGCAAGTGTACTGACCTTCCTGAGAGCAGCTCTTGGCTGTCAGGTGAGTTGTGTGGCCTTAGTCCTAAACCCTAAATATTTTAATACCTGTCTCCAGCTTTTTTAGTTTTTCTAGCAGTCTGATTATATGGATAACTCTTTCTGGTATTCTTGGAGACTGTACAAGTGCATGCTCTTTTCCCAAGCTTCTCTCAGTCCCATGAAATCTCCATATTCATCCCAAAGTCTTTTAACTGAAGTAACCAGCTGACCTGTCTTAGAGGAAAGATTTTTTGACGGGCTGCAGTAAGCAATGAACGATATACTTGATTTAAGTTTCTGGAGTTTGCCTTGCTTACAGAAGTATTTGTAACTACTGTAGAAAATCTAATAATGTGATGATATTGTAGTGTTGCTGTTTTGAAGATGAGGCTGCGGTGAATCAGATTGCACACATTGCATTTATCTTCAGAGCCTCTTCAAAGTATATGCTTTTGGAGGTAAAATTTGAACACAGTGGCATAGAACAAATGTGTTGAAATTAAATAAATTTCAAGGATAGAAAACAAAAATACTCTAAAATATCAGGCTTTCATAATTTCTTGAAGTTTTTCAGTGGTGTGCTGGTGTAACAATGCATTTTGCACAGAAAAGGGAAGCCTGTCTTGTGTATAACAATCACAGAGCTGTGATGGGGCATAGGGTTTCCATTTCTGGCTGTCTCAGACAAACCTATTTTTAAATTATGTGAATGAAGTCACTACTAGTGCTATGGTTCTTCATTTCTTTCTTGCTTCCTCTGCTGTCTTCTGTTTTAATCTAAACAGGTGTCACATGCTGTGTGAAACTGAGTGAAACTTTGAGTAAATATTGGAACTGAAGGTGGAATATTAGCACTTAAAAATTGTGTATTGTGATAAAACTAATAAATCAGTATTTTTTTTAGAAGATACTAAGGGTTTTGGTACACTCAAATTTAGACCATTAGAAGAAAAGAAACAAAATGTTAATTGCTTTTTAATGAAGAAACTTTGTGTTGAAAAGTAATGGTCTCAGGTTATATTTTGATTTCACCTTATAGTTCTATGAAGGTTATGGACAGACTGAATGCACAGCTGGATGCTCCCTGTCATTGCCTGGTGACTGGACAGCAGGTATGATGTTCAGCTGTTTACCTGTCTGTTAAATTTCAGGGTCCTGAAATTTTTAGAGGTCCCTGGTCACTTTATTTAATCTTCAGTAACCCCTATCACAAAGGATATGATTGGTTTTCTTCAAGTGAAATAAAAAGTTTTGAAGGGATCCCTTGATGTTTCTACCCCTAAATAGCTATGAATGTTCAGTAATGCAAACTTATAATAGGATTTGTTCTTGTAAGTTGAAGTAGCTTTAGGAGAAGGGAGGTCATAGTATTAACCCTTGTTGTTTCTATCAAACAGGAATCTTCTGTGTATAAAGGCAGGCTGGAAATACAAATGGCATTTTTTGATGTTGGAATCAGCAGTCTGCACTTCCCTCAGCTGTTACATCTCTAGTTCCCTAACTGAAATAATACTGCTAATTGAAACTAGTGGGGCTTCTGCTACTTAAATATCTCTGTAGAGTGAGGATCCTGATTATAAGAAAAAGCAAGCCTGAGTACATGGTTCAGCTTGTAACATTCTTAGGGATATTTGAGAATTTAATGTTTCAGTCCTGGCAAATTTAAGCTACCAGAAATCAGTTTTCCATCTTTCTTCAGTGTGTAAGCAGCTTATTTTTTTCAGAATCTGACTAAAAAGCATCAGGCTATTGAAGTGTTACTCTGTTTAATAGGTCATGTTGGAGCACCAATGCCATGCAATGTCATCAAGCTTGTTGATGTACAAGAAATGAATTACTCAGCTGCCAAAGGAGAGGGTGAGGTAAGTAATTTCAGAAAGTCAGTATGAGCCTCTTGGGAAATCTTGGAAAATGTTTTTTTTGTTCCTGAAATAACTGAGATTAGTAGGAGTGCTAAACATGGCCTGCTACCTAAAATCTAAGACATCTGCATGGAATATCAGTTAATGATTCACAGAAGCAAACCAGGAGATAGTATATTGGAGGGGAGAAGAAACAGCTTACACAGTAATCTGTTATCCCACGGGTTAACAGATGGTCATATGACCATATATAAGGTTGTATGACCAAGGCAACATCTTCCAGCTGCAGAATAGCTGGAAGGTGTAGCCACCTCATACTGCAGTTATCCCTCAGCAGAATGCTGGCAGAGGGCTTCCCTCCCACTCCACTGCCATGGGCCAGGGAACAGCTGATGCATGTAGCCACTTACCCAGCTTGTGATGTGTGAGATGAGGTAATTTAAAGTGGCTGAAAACTTCGAAGAGAAATGGAGATCAAGTGCCATGAAGGCTGCGGATGATTTGTGGTGCCTGCCTGCACATTTTTCTGAACTTTTTTTATGCAGTCTGCTCAAATTGAACACGTATTTTTTACAAATTGCATTTTGAGGACCCAGCTTTATATGTGATAAAAGACAGCTATATGCTGTCTTTTAAAATATTGTTTTGAAGTAAAATATATACAGGTTTAACTTTGTGTATATACTTTGAACAGATGTTCATATGGTAATTTATTTTCCCCAAGCCTCAAAAGCAGATTAACTGTGGTGTCTTTCATATGCTTTCAAGAGGCTGTTGGGGCAGCTGGGGGAGCAAGAAATTAAAAGTAGCTTAAGCAAGTAACTAATTTGTGGCTACAAAGGATTTATAATCTTTATTTGTTTTGGCTGTAATTTGTATGAGACTAGAGACAAATCATTGGGCTTTAATTCCTAGAAATACTCAAGGGTTTAGTTGGTCTTGGTGGTGGGAAACTGCTTTCAAGTGGAGAACAATATCAAAATTCTTCTGTCTTGCATATGCCTCCATATTTAGTCTTCATCAATAATTTTTGCTTCACTTTCAGTATGCTCTTAAAGCTTGGTCTGCTAGAGGAATTGAGTATAAAATTCTTATAATGAGAAATAGTTAAATAGTTTTTAAAACAAAAAATCTCCTAAAAGTGTTTTGCTTGCACTTAATGTGAAAGTTTGCTGCATTAGGAGTTACTTTGGACTTGAATAAAAATGGTAGCACCTTAATGTATCAGGTGCCGTCTTAGTCTTTTAGGCCTAACTTCCTCAGTATAAACTATTCTAAATATAACAAAAAAGTGTTGTAACTTGCTTCACAGCACTCAAAACCCATGGCTATGGAATTGGCTCTCCTTATCCATTTGGCTAAAATAAATATTCCTCCTTATTCTCTGCTTTTCATCTGGGTTAAATATTTCTAGTCCCCTTCTCTGAGAGTAAGCTTTCAATATTCTCTCTGTCAAGCCTTGCTTTTCACTTTTGCCAGTTATCACTGTTCAAGAAGAATAAATTTGTGAATAGAATTATATATGAGCATATGCAGATGAGGTCTCAGTGCCAGATAGCAGGATACAGATAAATGGTTGGCTGTTTCTACTGGGAAAAGCTGTCACCTACTGCCTTCCTGTGATTGTAGGAGCCATGAAAAATTTGATTTGGTCAGTTTGATTGGTCAGTCTTTAATTTGACTGGGACGTGTAGAGTTCTCTTTCATTCATATTCTTCCAGATAAGGTCTGTTTTATAACAGAAATGACTTGGTTTGTAAAATATGACTTTGATTTGGTCCCAAGTTTGGTACTGTCTCCATGAGGTCATCAGAACCCTCACTAATACTCTGATCTCCCTCCTATTGACAACATCTCATGTTCATTGTATTGTAGGCCACCAGCATGCTGGGTAGGCACTGAAAATTGGTGGGATGAGTTTTTCAAGAATCAATTGCTGGACTACATTAATAATTCCTTCTAGTCTAATTTTTGGACAACAAATGTGCCATTTGCTTGATATACAACTTTTCTTTTCCCTGCTAGTTTTAGCACAATGCCCCTGCTGTTTACCAAAGCTGAAATGAACATGTTGCCAGGTTGAGAGATAGTATTTCTGGATCTAGCAAAATTTTTCCACATAAATAAAAACTTTTTTTTTTCTGATAGGTTCCAATTATTCAAATAGTGGGTAGGAATACTGCTGCTAGAATGGAAGAGAATAGATCGTTCCAATTGCTTCTTAGTATATTTCATACCAATGGAAAATGTTAGGTCTCCAAAAACCATGAGTAGAAATTCCTGTACAAACACAAACTTCCTCTTGCCTTTTTAATGGGGGTTAAGAACCATTGCAGAAAGCATTTGTTGCTAGTAGTGATTGCTAACTTTCCTTCATAGTAGCATATATTAACAAATGGCTCTTTTCAGGTGTGTATTAAAGGGCTAAATGTGTTTCGTGGCTATTTGAAAGATCCAGAAAAAACAGCGGAGGCTCTGGACAAAGACGGCTGGCTTCACACAGGAGATATTGGAAAATGGCTACCAGTAAGATAACTTACATAGCTGGAATGGTACTTTTATAGTTATGAGCAGAAATTTAATAAATGTATTAGAGAACATTTGGTATTGAACAGAATAGTTAGGAGAAAGACAAGAATTTGTGGATAATTACTGTTGCAGCTAAATGTGTGTGCCTGGGGCTAAAAAAGTATTGACAGTGCCAGTCCTGAGGCTTTCCCCAGTTTAGATGAGATGGATACATAACCTGTTTTCTTCTAACATTAGTTTGACAGTTCTCTGGCTCTAGCACAGTTTTACTGTGCCAGTGTGGCATGCCTAAGCTGTGTAGATTGGTTTTTCATTTGAAGTGCCTCCTCTGAGTGAAAGTTATTTTTGTCAACAGAATGGTACGTTGAAGATCATTGACCGGAAAAAACACATATTTAAACTAGCCCAGGGAGAGTACATAGCACCAGAGAAAATAGAGAATGTGTATCTGAGATGTGAAGCTCTTGCACAGGTGTTTGTCCATGGAGAGAGCTTGCAGGTAAGCATTTTTCAGGTAACTGTAAAAATTATTGCAAAAGGAGACTGCAGAAAAGTCTGTCTTCCTTCTGCCCACCTCAGACTTTTGGGACTGAAATTTAAATTTTTATCTTCAATTTTTATTGTTCCTCATTTTGATTCTGATTGGATTCCAACAGTTACCTAGCATGTTTTTGGATTTAGTTTCAGACCAGGTAGTGGAGCTGAACTAATTTGCATATTAATGATTGAATATAAATTGCTAACAGTGTGCAGGGGGAAAAACCCAAAAAACAAACCCAAAACAAATCCCCACACACCAAGAAAGAACCTGGATATCTTGGGGGGTTAAAAGTGTAAAGAGAAATGTGGGTCTTAAGAGTAATTCTTTCAGTTCAGCTTCTGAACTGCACTCCTGTGTTCAGGTAGCAGAAAGCTGCTGACTTGGCAGCAGGATCAGAAATGCTCCCCAAAGCCTAGCTGACTAGTAAGAAATGTGTAGCAACTAAAGTGTT
Source organism: Ifrita kowaldi (assembly GCA_013398055.1). Lineage (NCBI taxonomy): Eukaryota > Metazoa > Chordata > Aves > Passeriformes > Cinclosomatidae > Ifrita > Ifrita kowaldi. Next base: position 397,449 of record VZRS01006878.1, on the reverse strand, counting down.
GACTTGGGTATTGTTGTCAAGCTTTTTTCTTTGTTTTAGGCCTTCTTAGTAGCTATTGTGGTACCTGATCCTGATACTCTGCACAACTGGGCCAAGAAAAAGGGAATTGAAGGCTCCTATCAAGAGCTATGCAAAAACAAGGTAAGGCATATCTAACTGAACAGTTAGTTGTTCTGCATCAACTTCTTCAAGTTGATGTTTATGCAAGCATGAAGCTATACAATGTATTTCTATATCCACAGGATGTAAAAAAATACATTCTGGAGGACATGGTGAGAGTTGGGAAAGAATCTGGTTTGAAGTCATTTGAACAGGTATGTTGCTTGTGAGAACCAAATACCTAATTCTTTAAACTTCTCAACACCAATATGATCTGGTTCTCTAGAAACCGCTTTTAATTTCTGTCTGGAAAACTTCTCAAGTGACAGGCTTTGTTGTGATGTTTGGGCAAGTTTTTAATAGTCTTGTCTATTCCAAGGAATACAGCTTGGCTAGTAACTTTTTGTTTTCCAGGTGAAAGACATTTTCCTGCACACTGAAATGTTTTCTGTTGAAAACGGGCTGTTGACACCAACACTGAAGGCAAAGAGACCAGAACTGCGAAAATACTTCCAGTCACAGATAGATGAACTCTATGCTAATGCCAAAATGTAATTCTGAATGGAATGAGGAAAGTGGCACGTGTCTGTCTACTGTTGGCCTTCATATCTGTATTTTGACTACAGCAAAAATAGGGAAGGAAACTGTGCAATCATTAACTTGTACAAAATGGGTACTTGCCATAGGAACATTGAAGAAATGGAACACTGCCTTACTGTCAAGTTGTGTTGCATACTGTTTTTATGGTGACCTACAATTTCCAAAAAGAGCCTTAACTATAAATGGTAACTATATGTAAGTTATTTAATATTTCCTTGGTCAAAAATGGGACTCACCTTCACCAAGGAACTAAGGTTTTATTGCCAGCATGTTTGCTGTCTGCAGTGTGTTTTGCAGTTGTCAATTCCACAAAGGATTTGGCAGCTTTGAAAATGCCTCTAAGTATCTTGCATCCTCAGAAAAATTACTTAATCTGTTCAAGAAAACCCCACCACCCAACCACCAAAAAACCCAAACCCTTACAGTTGCGTAGCTGGTATCACATCTTTTGTTAGTCCCAGTACTAACTGGGGCAAGGCATCTGAGCTGTATCTCCCTTCTACATCTGCAGCCAGTTATGAGATGTACTTCTATAAGGTAGAAGTCAGCACTCCACACAAAGAAGACCCGATGAATAGAAGTTCCTCAGAGTAAGTCTGCATATGGTGGTTCTGCACTGTGTGGATGCAGTTCATTCAGCAAGCGTAGCCTCTGCTACATTAGCATGATTCTGGAGTGGTGCCAGCCCCGCAAATGAGCAGATCCCAACTCTGGCAAGAACACTAAAGACCTAAAAACCAAATCAGGAAGCTGGGCTATGCTAACAGTCAGGGTAAACGTTGCACCTGTACTAGCCACTTGTTTCCCTGTAATGAACTTGTATTTAAAATGCATTTTATAAAAATGCGCCAGGCCCTCTGTAAGTGGAAGAGCTTCTGACATAACCTCTGTTTTCTGTGCTTTATGTATGAGCCACTGAGTATTCTTCACTGAATAGCAAACTAGGTCAGGTAGAATGTTTTTGCCTGATGCTTTGCAGCCGTTGGAATTATTTATATATGCCAACAGAACTGTGTGTTGGCCCAGAATAGGTATTTGTTCAGGGATAAAAACCTAATTCCCAGATAAATTGCAAAATAATAACTAGTTATCTTTTGTTTGAAAAATCAGCAGAAATAAGCCTTATTACAGCATAAGTCTTTTGCTATCCTTAACAGAGTTGGTTTTGCATTAACATTCATTGCTGTTTTTTGAAAACATGGATATATGTAAAATACAAGCACAACAAGGTTTGCACTAAGATTTGTGTGTGATTGTAATGCACTACTTGTAGCATAATTTCATATGTGTATGCAATTCAGGTACACAAATCCAAGTCAACTGTTAGAGCAGTAGTTTGTTACATTGAAATTCAAATGTTTGCTTAGTGTTGGCTATTTCTATGTTTTATAAAACCAAAACAATTTTCAAAACCAATGAAGGAAACCAAAATAAATATTTCTGCATTTCAATGCTGTGATGTGTTTGTTTATCAAGGAAAAATGCTGCTGACTAACAAGCCCAGGTGTAATGTTCTGACAAGCTGTAAAACTCCACTGCTACTGACATACTAAATACAGTATAAAGGCTGGTTGTTTACACTTTTACTTTTGGAAAGTGACTTTTCATGTTTAAGTTGTTGGCCAATATTTGTAAGAAAGGGATGCTGTTGTATGTAACTTGCTTTGTCAGTACATTACTAAACAAGCAAATTTTTAATCTTTTTTGTCTTTTTCCTGACAGTTGTGTTCTTACCATCACCTCAAATGACTTGAACTTGAGTGAAAGCTGGAGTTTTCTGAAACTCTTATCAGCTCCTGGGTGCTAGTGGGTTTCCTTATTCCTGCCCTCACACCATGCATTTGGCTTAAATCAGGGGTATGGTATGAAAGATTTCAGGGGCAGGGTTACCAGACCAGGGTAGATGAAGCACCACCACCAGGACACTGTTTAAAGCTCCCTGTGAATATAGATGTCATTGTGAGATACTAAGAACCTCTGTTTCTACCCATTGTAGTTTCTCCTCTTAAGTAATTTTGTATGTTCCTCTATACATTTCTTCCACACTGAAGGAAACCTAAACCAAATTCGTCACTTTTTCAATAACATATTCAGATATGTGTGTATGCTGCTTGGAAAGACAGGGAACTGTCACCACACCTCTCCTAATGGAGATAGCTGAGAGAGGGATGAGAACTGGATCTAAGTTTTATGTTCGTAACATTCTATTGAAGAAACCTATCATTACAGAAACAAAATTGAACTGTCTTATCTGTGGCTCATGGGGCTGGGTGCTATAGCCAGCAAATTAGAAGTCCAGAGAGAATGTGCCACCTCCTAAGCCTAAAGTGATTATTTCACTGTTTTAGCTTATTGGGCTGGCTAAAGCCAAAGGGCTGTGTGTGGGTGTCAGTGTCACCACCCCCGATGGATAAAGGGGTGTGGCATCAAAAGGTCTCCTCCAACTGCCAAGACTTGAGATTGCTAAATCTCCTCTTGATTTTAAGTGCCAGGGATGGAAGATGTAATTAAAAGTTTTCAAGCTACAGCCTCCATATTTTTTTTTTTTTTTTGGCACGCCATTAAAGCAAGTACTATTTTTGCGCGGTTTAAATTAATTTCTTAACCGGTTTTGACCGTAGCTTTCATTTCATCTTGGCAGAAGCGATGTCTTTCGCTTGCTTTTCGAGATGCACAGCGTCAGTTCAGGGAAAGGGAGGGGAGAAGACAAGGGGAAGTTTCTTGTGGTTTGCTTTTTGTATTTAATCAGAGTAATTAACAGAAAACCACGCAGGGGAGCGGTGGCTGAATACATTCCTCGGTACAGTGCACTGGCTCCGGCCGGGCCGGGCCGGGCTGTGGCGGCGCAGTCCCGCTTCCCTTTCCGGCCCGGCGGCTCCGCCCCGCGCCTGCGCTTCCTTCCCGCCCGCGGCGCGCGCGGTTCCAAAGGCGGCGGGAAGTCCCTGAGAGGCCGGGGGCCCTGGGGCTCCTGCGGGACAGGAGCTGCGGCAGCGGAGCGAAGGGACGGGCGTGAGCTGCAGCGTCGCGCTTTGGCTTTTTCATGTGCCCGGCTCACCGATAACGTGCTATGTGCATCCATCCCTCCGTACATAATACATAACTTCTACGTCGGTCTCGGCGAAGGAAGTGAATTTTACTGCTTTTGTAGTGAGCTGAGCATAGTAGCTTGAAGTAACAAAGAATAGTTTGAAGTAACGAAGATTTCCTGTTCTCTCCCAAGTACAGACACAGAGAAAACTGATTTGTATCGGGGACAATTTTTACTGACTTTGTCCTCGGTTTTGTATCCAGCACCAAAAGAGCGAAATGTCCTCAAAGAAGAAAATAAAGAAGAATCATAGCAGCTCTAAGCTAGAGGTAAGTTTTACTAGCTTGGGCAGACTTCAAGCAGCCAGTGTTTTGTTTTTGTAGAGAGTGTTCAAAGGGGAGCGAGGAAGACGGTGAAAGGCCTTGAGGGGAAGCCGTGTGGGGGGTGCCTGAGGTCACTTGGTCTGTTCAGCCTGGAGACTGAGGGGAGGCCTCATCGTGCTCTCAGCTTCCTCACCAGGGAAATTGCAGGGGCAGACACTCATCTCCTGTCTGGTGAACAGTGACAGGACCAAAGGGAGCGGCATGAAAGCTGTGCCGGGGAGGTTTAGGTTGGATATTAGAGAAAGATTCTTCACCCAGAGAGTCGTTGGGCACTTCTCACCCAGAAAAGTGGTCACAGCACCAGCCTGGCAGAGTTCAAGGACTGTTTGGACAATGCTCTCAGGCACACGGGGTGACTCTTGGGGTGTCCTGTGCAGGGCCTTGATGATCCTTGTGGGTCCCTTCTAGTGCGGGGTATTCTGTGGCTCTGTGTTGTGTTAGTGTGCAGTCAGGGCGTTGTCTCTGGAGGTGGATGCACGGGGGTTAATGCAGGGCTTGCTTTGCACTGGGAACTGCTGTGCAGTCCCTGCTGGGGCAGGCTTGGGGTGCTGGCGTGGGGTTTTCTTTTTTCCATTTAAGAGTGGTACAAAATGGACCACTGACTTTCACACAGGCAAACGTTTAAAAACAGTCTCATAAAAGAAGATTTATAGGGAAAGTAGTTGATGTGTATATTTGGTACCATAACAGAAATGCTGGGGCAATGCTAAGCACTGGTAAAACTTAAAAGCTATAGAAGTCAGTCTTTCCTGGTTATAATTCACCCTACAGGTACGCACAGAAATTAGTGAGGAAGGTCACTCACACGTAGTGTGAATGGCACACAACTGTTTCCACAACTGTTTTGTGAACTAGTGTCATTCTCACCCTTCTGCTTGACAGAAGTGTCTCTGTAATCCTTGATTTATAAATTCCACTTCTGTGTAAGAAGTTACACTATAGCTTTTCAGTTTCTTAAAGTGAAAGTAATTGAATTGGACAAAGATGGAAATTTATGTGATATAGAATGAAAGAAAAAATATTTTAAGCCTGAAAAGAAAAAGACTACAGATCTTAGAAACCGAGGATTAGAGTGTTATAAGATTTCTAGGCTTGTACACTTTCATGAACTAAGACAAAGCTTGCAGAACACAGTATCAAATAGCAGAATATACACGTTTTATACCATCACTTCTCTTAGGGGAAAAAAACCCATAGGCTGAGGAAAAAATGTGCTTCAAATCTTTATGCCATAGCTCAGGAGTCGATATGGTTCTGGTTAAATGTATTTCTAGCCAAACGTTCTTGAAAGTCATTGTCATATTTAAGCTGTTGCACACTCAAAAAAGCTGGATAAACTGGTTCTTAATTTCATACCCTTCCAGGAGCACAAAGCCAAGTCCAATCTTCGTTGGAAAACAGTTCCTCTGGGGGAACCAGATGTCTCAAGGATATTGAAGGTAGCAGGAACAAATCAACTTGAGGAGCTTGATGATTCCTTTGGTTAGTATTAACTTGAATGTCATTTAAGGTATGTTTTTCACAAACCAACCACGTGGGCAAAATACTTCAGTGCTTACCTAGGAAAAGGTTTTGGTTCTTTGCAAGAGAAAGTAATGGATAGGAGAGACAGATGGGACTTAGTGTTATTTTCCACAATTTAGGAAGTAACAAGAATAATGCTGTAGCACGTGCAAATAAAAGTCAGTGGAAAAATACTGGCTATTCCACCTTTATAGTCTGAATGGTAGAATTTCACATATTGTAATATTGCAGTTGTGTAAGAACTTACAGTTAAAAACCAAAGTTCAATATCTTAACTTATTCTTCATTAAATTACACAAATTATGAAGTGAAATTTTTGCCATTGTAAGAGTATTCATGGCAGCAAACTTGGACATTCTCAGGGATGTCATTCTGCCACTCAGATGTTACTTAAAAAAATAACATCAAACTGCACAATTTTTGGTGAAGGATTAAAACCACTTCCATGCTTTGTATTGGACTTGTGGAATGAAGCTTCAGTACACAGGAAGAGAATCAGTTCAGATGGAGTAGATGCTCTGTGTGGAGCCCTCTGTTATATCTGTGTTTGGGTTTTTTGAAAAACAGTGTAATTATAGAAGCTGTAGAGAAAATGTTAAGACATGTTTCTCAACTGTAATATTTATTACTGTGAGAAGATTGTGGAAATATAAATATGGCTACTAGGAACAGCATTGAAAATGAACTATAAAAAACAATTTAGCAAAAGAGTTGTTTATAAGACAAGGCTGCAAAATGAAAAACACTTTTCCTTATTTCTGTGGTATGTATTTAGACTATAAAAAGGACAGTAATGTAAACTAACACGAAAGTTTTTGGCAATATGCTTGCAAAAAGAAATTTGTACTATGGAAGGCGTGCTAAAACCTTAAATTTCTCAGAGTTCTAATCTATTTTGTTAGCTACCTCCAAGAATTCTACATTTAGAAATATTCTTTAGCAGCAATAATTGCCTTCTTATAGCATCCACTAAAGCAGCTTAAAATCTATATTAAAAAAAAATAAAGCAGTTATTTAAATGTGTTGAAGGTTTAATGTCTGCCATAGCAAAGAGAGACTTGAAACAAACTGTGCCAAGTATTTTGCTTGCTTTATGCCATGAGTACCTGCTGAGCTACCTTTGGTTTGGGTTTGTAAAGAAATAGCAGGTGAATGGGTACAGAAACTATGAAACTTTTCACTGTATGTTTTTTCATAATCCTCAAATAATACTTGTAACGAGAACTTCCTTTTTATTAGTTAGCAAACCACAAATATTCTAACTAAATGCTTAATGGGAGGCAGTGCTCTTTGCCTTAAAAGATGGGAGAGGTGTTCATACGGTTTGTTTTCTGTTCTTTATAGATCACCCTTTGCACAGTACTGCTGTGGATGCTTATGGAGAGGAACATTCACAAAACGCGTCACTCAGTTGTGTTTCAGCACCACAAAGGCAAAATACAGATAGAAGGTCTGGTGGAAGAAAAATTAAATTGTCAGCATTTAATTTAATCTTTAGATTTTTAGTTTAAAAGGGAAAAACGTTCTAGTTAAATTATATGTAACGAAGAAAATAATTTTTAAAATATTTTAATTCAAAATTTAGTATGTTTCTCATCTGTTAAATCAAATTTACTTTAATGGAAGTCATATGAGACACAGCTGTACAGAATGCTCCCCAAAACACAAGGTTTTGCTGTGCATATGGTTGAAGATCATTCTTTCTCAGAGGGTAGTAGTGTGTGTTTTTCTTTTCCCAGTAAAAAACCACGTCACTCAAAGCCTTCCGATGGTGATGTTCAGAAATTCAACACAGCTGATGCTGGAGAGGAACCCCTTAAGGAGACTGTGGTACAGAAAAAGTTGCATGAGTATTATCAGTCAATTTAATTTTAGTTCACTTCATGCCATGCCTGCATTAGAGGGTGGGGGGAGAGGAAGTCCTTCCCTTTGTTTCTTAGTACTGCCTTAGTACTTAATTGTATCCAAAAGAATCAATCCTCAGGGTATTTCTGTGAGATGGCCAAGTGAAATGCTTAAAGCTACAAGTCATCATATCAACAAGGCATATAATAGCCAGGTGTTCCTGGATCCTCTTGCTCATTTGGGAGTATGTTCTTTCCTTTTTTCAAATATATTCTTTGTACCTAGAATATATGTTCTCGAGGAATGGCATACTAGATAAAATATGAATCCTTTGTACTTGTTTGGTATTGAAGCAAAACAGATTTATGGGAAAAATAATATTGATAAAGTTAATTTTGAATATGTGTTAGAATGAAAAGCCTAATTGCCATCTCTCAGGAGTTTGGATGAGTTAACCTAGGGTTTATTCTTGAAATTAATCTGCTTTTCATACCACAGAAGACTCTGAATACTACTCAATTGCAGACAAAAAAGAAGCAGCCTTCAGAGGAGAACACATCAGATCCTTCTGGTAAAGTAGACTTTTCAGAATTCCCATACAGCTTTTCTTCATTCAAGATCAAAGTTTTTCAATGGTTTTCATTTCTGGAATGTTGCAACATAGTGCTTCTAGAAATGGGAAGTTTTAGTTTCAGTGTTGGTATAGACCCCCATTTGATCCCCATGATTTGCATCCCTGGATTTGCCTATTCCTCCCCTGGAGGGGTAAAGCATAGGTGTGCATTATACCTGTAAGGCAGCCTAGTTCCCTTTGGAGGGAAGCCTGGAAACCACAGCTATGAAGCTGTAAGAGGTGTCAGTGCATTCCTTGGTCTGGAAGCCTGGAGCAGCAGCTGTGGGGCAGAACTTGGAGTGCCCCTGCCTGCAGCGCAGGTGCAGCTGTTGCTGTAAAGACCCTTGAGACAGGGAGCTTCACAACAGTGGCATTTTTCAACAGGAAGAAACTGTCTCTTGTGCCATCTTGCTTCCTTTGAACAGAACCCAATCATGTTTTAGTGCTAGATTTACACTGGGAGTGTGTGAAGAAACATGGTTTAACTTTTAGTGGAATTGGTTAATAATACTATTGCAAAGTTTAAAGAAATGTATTTGTGAATAGTGGATTTTTGAAGCATATATGGTGTTAATAAAAGAATGTATACAAATATAAAAGCTCATGAGTCTTCGAGTAATGCAAGTTGCAAATTCAGGCTAATAGTTTTTTAACACAAAAAATCATGTTTACAGTACACTATGTAGTGTATTACTTTGTGTACTGATGTGTTCCTGGGCTTGCTTGATTCAATAAAGAGTAAGAATTAAGTTACATACCATTGATCATCCCAGTTCTAAGGTGTTCCCAGATAAATCTATCATAGTTGCTCAGCCAAAGACAGATGAAATAATTTATATATCCCTCTTCTCAAATTTCATGTTAAAATATTTATAACTTTTAGATGGTTATTTTGATGGTGGGCACAATAGTTTTTCTGTTGTTTTACAATGTGTACCTGAATTGTGCAATACTTAAGTTTATTCTGCTGTTCCAGTGGGTAGCCCACATTCTCTACAGTTTTGGTGTCCCAAAGAGCTGAAGAGATCTCCTAGAGATATTACAGAACTGGATGTTGTTCTGGCTGAAGTTGAGAAGATAGCAGCAAATTACAGGTAAATATTCTGCTTTCCCATGGCTGGATATGCAAAGTTTTAAAAAGAAATCCCTGTGGTTTTGCTAATGGACTGTCCTTTAGGGAATCAGTATTGCATGGTTACGTTCTGATGTTAATGATTACTAAGTTTCTGTGATAAAAATGTTTTTTCACATGTGATCTTGACATGGGCTTCCAGGGATTTGATATTTTTCCAAACATGAGCAGCACATCTCAGCTGATATTTCTCAAGGTAGAAATGAAGGTATTGCTAGTATGTGAAAGATCTGCAGTTGTCTAGCTGCTTAACTTCAGGTTTTGTTACTCAAAGGAAGGGTTTTGGATGAGATTTCCCCTTTACTAAACCAAATGGGTTATATTTTGTCCCTCTGACTTCTCCAGACAAAGCATAGAATCAAACATTTGCAGAAAGGCTATCAATGACTTCTCTTCTGCTTTCAAGGACCAAATCACTGATCTTGTAAGTACACCAGAAATAAAATCAATTTTGTGGTCAAAATACCTATGGTTTTATATTGCTCTTTACACATTCATTTTGCAAGCTGTAAAAGTTTCCAATCTCTTGTCAGTATAAGTAAGATGAAAACACAATTTGTTGTGTGCAGGTTATGATTGGCAGGCTTTCACAAGAATTGCCTCTAGACACAACACTGCTGTCATGCAAGCACTTTGCAAAATTGTCACCTTTTGAGAATAGAGAAGCATCCAATAATCATGAAGTGTGTGTCATGTCTAAATCATTATCTAGTAAAACTGGTGAACTCCATAATTTAAATGAGTATACAGCTATGTCAAACGCTGTTTAAAAGCTCATGGACTGGAGTTTTAAAAGGTTGATGATTTCATTTTTGTGCTGTCTCAGTGACTTCTGAGTAAGGCCTCTAACATAGTCCAGGGAAAATCATGCTTTTTTAATTAACATTTTGAACATAACTTAAGTGTAAGATATTCCAGAACCATCTGGACACAATCCTGTGCCACATGCTCTAGGATGACCCTGCTTCAGCAGGGAAGTTGGACCAGAAGACCCATTGTGGTCTTCTGAATCATTCTGTGATAAGCTTATGGGCTGGAAAGATTAAGATGATTATGATGAGTAAAATGAACTCAGAACTTTGCAGGAGTTGTGCCAAGTACAATGGGTAAGTATTAAAGCTATAGTTCTGAGTGGTTCATTAGAAGTAACAAGTGTTAGAATTACCAGATTTATACATCCATATAAAGATACAGAAAAATTTAGGTAGGTAATATTACAGTAATTGGTACAAGGAGTATTACTTGCACTAACTCCTTTTGTGCAACAGTTTTCCTCTGGCATGAGGAGAGAGGAAAGAACCAATGTACAACCGGTGATGTCCCTTTGAACCAGGGTTGGCTTTTTACATAGCTTTTTATGCTGTTCCAAAGTAATTCTTGCAACCATGTCTTTAGGAGGACAGTGATGAACTCAAGATCCATAATCAATCTGTAATTCTTCTTCTCTGTAGATAGCAGGAGTCCAGGAATTAAAGAACATGAAGAAAAAGAATGCTAAGGTAAATACATACATATCACTGCATTGTACAGCATACTGTTGTGGGCACTGGAATGTCAAGAACTTGACTGGAAGAAATAAAATAATTGACAAAAAGGTGTACTGTACTCAGAATCAACTGCACAGATAGAGGTTAGGGAAACACCAGAGGTTTTTTGGAAATGCTCTGAGTAATTATGGTGGATTGCAAACTCCATATGGATACTGCTGTACGGTGTAAAAAGAAGGAATGCACATTGGGATGGGTAAGATCTATGCATGTCAGTTACTCTTTTGGCTTTTTGGTTTGTTTTTTTTTTAAATGAGTAATGGTGAGGCCTCTGGAGAGCCAGTTAAATAATGAGAGCTAACCTTAAAGAAACATGAATGAGTATAAAATTTAGGAGAGTAGCAAAGATAGCAACCTGTGAGGATAGAATTGGATTGCTTCATTTAAAAAAAGAAACATCTCAGGCAACTGCATTCCCTAAATAGATGCAGAATTTTTGTTCAGAGGAAGACAGTTCCTCTCTTCATTCAGAGCAAGCAGTAATTCACTGAAAATGCAGCAGGAATGTTGACAGGAGAAGGCACTACTAGTGTAAGGGCAGAAAAACACCACAGTGGTTTCATGAGGGAGAGAGGTGAATGCCCTACAGAAGAGAGATTTAAGAGTGGTTTAAGCACTGTCTGGATTTTTGCCCAAATTAACATCTGCAAAATTTTCAATGGCAAAATAGCTTTAACAAATAAAGTCAACATAAAGCTTATCCTGAGAAGTAGCAATTAATACGCTAAAGTCTTGTTGACTTGAGGTGATATGGTAAGCTGCTCTGCATGTAAAATGAAAGTCTTAATACACTCCTAGCATTTGCAGCCACTCAGATTTATCCTTAGTTTGCCTCTTAGCCATTTGTTTAAAATTAAATTTTGAGTTGCTAAATTTAATTTTATTATCAGTTTGGGGTGTGCCTTTTTTTTTTTTTTTTAATTGTCTGTTATAGTAAAGAAAGCTTACTTAGTTATGGCAATTATCCTGAACATATATTCATATTAATTTGCATTTTTAAAACTAAAACCTCCTAGAGTTGATAATGTTTGAAATCAAAATGTCACAAACTCCTTTTGTATGCTTGTAAATCCAGTGTTTCTGAAGAGAAATTCTAGATGGAGATTAGAGTTTGACATTTTGAACAGTTTTAAAGTGTTTAGTAAAATATGGCAGTTTATCAGGTCTGGTATTTTAGAATCTTCCACAACGAGAATCTGCCTAAAACCTCAGATAAAAAAAAGGCAATGAAATTTGAATTGCTTGCCTTTGAAGTTTTAGAAACTGTTTCACAGACTTTGCTCACTGTTTGTTTCAGGCAATGACAAACATCAAAAAGAAAAGGCAGCAACTGGTGCAACTCAGAGAAGAGCTAATTGGGTGTGTTCCTAACGATCCACAATAATAGCCTGAAGAACTTAAGGAGTCTGGTATTTTGTAGAAGGGAAAGTAACTTTTTTTGTTCTTTCCTTTTATTTTGATGAAACTACCGCTGTCTGGCTTTTTGTTTTTATAAAAGCTCATGAGAACCTCTCCTTTACATACTTCGGTTGCCTAGACAGTCATTCTTGCAAGCTCTTTTAGCTAATTAGTTACTGGACGGTGTTTCACACCATATGCTCATAGGCAGAACACCAGTGGTATGATTTGAATTGCAAAGGTGCTGGATCATAAATTTACAAAGTTAATACAGAGGACTTTCTTGGTTTTGAGGTGGGAGATTGTATTTCACCTCTGCAGTTTGGTAGGGGTAGCTCTTAGTACATGCTTTGTCTCCTTCTCATGTGGCCACACTATTCCCCTTCTCTAACTTGGCAATAATCTTAAGTGTCATTTAGATACACACCACAGGAATTATGTTCTTTGGAAGAACCATTAGACTTGCCCAAATCCCTCGGGTTGCTAGTGACAAGCTTTATACCGAAGCTGCATTTAACATACACCCTGTGAGGTAACTCTGTAGGGAACTGTGGGCTTGGATCCACAAAAACAGCATAAAAACCTTTTCTCCATGGCCATGAGAGGCGTTTTTCTTGTAGTACTGTGGACAAACTTTGCTCAGAGAACTATTTCAGGTCATCCCTCAAAATGGTTTGAGGCCCCTCACAGAGTGAAAGCTGCCTACACTTTTTTAGATGTTGTGTTTTAATCCTTTGATCATTTTAAGAAACCTCTTTTTCTGCAACCCTGTTGGATGAAAATCACTCTTGGTGCTCAGCTTTTGGAGTGCTACTTCAATGGATTGAGGACTCCAGCTTATTTAGCAGAGGTGTAGGTAGTTTGGAGATCTTGGACATGCTTCAGCATAAGCACTGAACAACTGAGCTTGCAGGCAGGAGTGTGCAGAAGCAGAACACTTTGTATTTAAGAAACTACACTTGAAAAACTTACATGCTAAAGAAGGAGTGGCTACACTGTCAGACTCAAAAGAGAGGTTTGGGTCTTTTTGGTGGATTTGGACTCATGCCCCTGTTTAAGTAATATGCTTGTTCTAATTAAACACTACCCTACAGTAACCTGTGTTTTGTATTTCTGACCAACCTTTAAGAACTCCTTCAGAGGAAATAGGATCATAGTTATTCATGCAATAAATATGCAGATGTCTTATTTATTCAAAGTCTTGATCTTTTTTCAGAGCTGAACCACAACTGACACAACTACAAAGAGAATATGCTGAGGTACAGGAAAGGAAATCTTCCTTGAAGCAAACAATTGAATTAATTAGGGATTTAAAGGAGCTACGGCAAGACTGTTTGGATTATAGAGAAGAAAATCCAAAAGCAAAAGTGGTAGTAAGTACATACTCTGCATGTGTTTCAGTTCTATTAGTGTTTTTATTTTAATTTATGAAATGTATTTATTAACATCTCTTAAGTAGCAATATTTTGTTAATTGTCTTTGTAGAAGCAGCCTTGAGAATCAGTGCTGAACTGTACTGTAGCATCTCACTCGTTTTTTTGGTCTCACGTTAGAAGCTGAAGTATTTCAGAGAGGATTCTGCTGCCTTGCTCTCAGTGTCCAGGAACTCAAAGGACATAGAAATGAAACAGTTGTCCTTAGTTGTAACTTTTTTATAGAAATTGAAGATTAACAGTGAGACAGAAGTAATTAATTTTTTCTGTTGTTACTGTTCAAAAGTAGGGAAAGCTGTGGCACTTCCATGTAAGAGAGTTAATGCTAAGAACAGTGCTGGTATTTAGTGACCAGAATAACTTCTCACGCAGCCTTAGAACTCGTTCCCATTGTAGCCAGGACCTGGCGTGGTATTTTCTGTGGACAAGGCTTACATACCTGCCACATGGAAGGGAAATCCTCACATTTCAGCAGACGCTCTGATTTTGGCTGTTGTTCACTTTTAAAAGTCATCTTGTGCCATTTTAGACAGAGGAAGAATAAATACTGACATGTAAGCAATCTTTCCAAGAGTTAAAAATGTTGCCTTGCAATTTTATTTCCTTATCACCAGTATGGAACTTCCAGCCTCCCTGCTCTTCTGGTGGAGTCTCGGAGAATTCTAGGAGCAGAAAGGCACTTTGAGAATATCAATATGAAACTGGGAGAGGCTCTGGCTGTACAAAAAGAGCGGCGATCAAAGGAAAATTAAGTGTCTTTTTAAGACTTTCTGACATTCAGTAGGAACAGTTATTAGAATTGTCAGTGCTTAAAGCTTGTTTAATCATTGTTACTCTTATTTTGTTTCAGTGTTTAAAAGAAGTCGATGACTTTAGATTGTATCTTTCTATTGTCAGATAGAATCTCAGTGAAGGGAAATAGCAATCCCAGTTAACGTAATAAACTTGTCTGTACTCTGAACAACGTTGGGTGTTAATCTTGTGCTATTAAAGTAATCTTGAGAGGAATATATTCCTAAAGAGAACACAGACTTTGGTTGAACAAAGATGAATAGACAAGTCTTTTTATTAAATTTGCATTTGAAATAAATTATTTCATCCTGTTTATGGAAATGAAGAAGTCTGTTTTGTTGGCTTCTCAATAAAATTTGGACATACAACTAACAAAACAGAAACTGTACAGCAAAGAGCGTTAAAAGTGCTAAGCTTGGAGCAGCATTCATGTGAGTTTTTTAGTCCAATCCTCTTCAGCCCCCAGATAATCTTCCATGATCTCCTCATGCCTATTGAAGTTCACCCAGGCACTCCATTCTTGGTCTTACAGCTCTGGAGTGGTGCTTGTGAACTACCCTGCAGGACCTTTCACACCAGCACATGACACACAAGTGTCATTCATTGCTGGCCAGGCCTGTGCTCAGCTGCCCTCCTTAGTGTAGGTGTCTTCTCTCCTTAAAGCTTCCAAAAGAAATTCATCCGGGATTTCTTCTGTGGCATAATTCAGGCTATCATCTGCAGCTTCTGCTAGTTCCACATCGTCAGCAGCTTCTAGGAAACAGGCATCATCACTTGTGTTTTCCAACTTGCTGTCTGACAGCAGGAAGTCTTGAGTCCAGCTGGTCTCTGGAGCTACTGAGCTTCTTGACAAGTCTGATGCATTAGAATGTGGATTTACTTTTCCTTCTGTGTGGCCCCTGTCATCCATTAGCGTGGACTCTTCCTCCTTTCAGAAACAAGAACACTACTTACTCCATATGAAAATACTCCTCGTACCTTTAACTGCTCTGCAAGTGTGAAGCTCGTGCTGTCACACAGAATGGATACTGCAGAAAGCTGGCCAACAGGACAAGATTTTCCAGCATGCTCATGGATACCCACATTAACCTGTGGAAGCCTATTTTAATAGGAGTAGAACATGCAAAACAAAATAAGGATGTTGTTTTTCTAGCACCATACAAGTAGCCTCTTGAATACAGCTTCATAAAATAATACAAGATTAAGACTAACTTAAATGTGTGTTCAAAGATAGTGTCAGGACCTGAAAATAGTTAAATGACACTTTCTATGAAATAACACTAATAGCTATTGATGAGCTGCTTGAGAGAGCTTAACATGCCATTCTGCTGTGTGACATTTAGAGCTGCAAATTTAAATTTAAAAGTTGCAAAAATGCCAATTCTTACTGCGTAAGCAGTGGAAAAACTCGTGTGTTCAGGGTGTAGAGTCTATGTGCAGTATCAGGTCAGTTGAAACATTCTACCTGTTTGGGGGAATGTGCTGTTTTAATACACTAAAATGGAGATAAATGAACTTCAAAAGTGAGGGTCACTGACTTATATTTGTCTCTGACTGACTCTCGTGTTCCAGAACCAGTTCTGTTTTACCTTGCCCAGCATGAAGTCAGACATGCACAGCAGAGCTAGACTTGGGCAGTTTTTCTGTTCTGCACCTGGAGCGGCCTTGTGGCTTAGAAGTTGGGAACTGCTGTTCACATCAGAACAGAAGAAAGTCTTTAGTCCCAGGTGAAGTTAGGCAATTCCAGTAACTTAGCACTGCTGGAGAACTTAAAAATGAATATATGGAGCTACCACACCAGCACAGCTGCTCTGAGGACCTCTTCTATACCACTGTAACAATGTGTGGAGCTCTCCCAGTGGACTGGGATGCTAGTGGGAATACCCAAGCACTTCCAGAGACTCACAAGAACTTGAGCATGTCAATAGGACAAAAACATACCTCTTTGAAAAGAGATGGGAGGCATATTCCAGGCGGTAATGGAAAACCTAAATCAAATATAAGGCATTAATTAAAGTTAACATTCCAGAAAGTATTCAATATAATTGAGATCACAGGCTACTTACTTTGTGATTTGAAGTTTTGTTCTCTGCAGACAGGATCGTGACACTTTTGATACCAGACTTCATTCTTTAGATCTACCAGAATCCTAAGAATGAAATTATTTAGGTTTTTAGTAACAGTACATAAATGAAGCGAATTCATAGAGTAGGAAACTCTAACACTAAATGAACAGGTTTTGTTTGTCCTCAGCTATGCACATTGCTTTCATACTCTTGGCAGACTTACCACATACTTGTTTTGTATGATTTTTAGTAAACTTCAGGTTTCTTAAGTTAAAAGAAATAAATTTTTAAGACTAACATCTGAAAGTGAAATTTAGTCAACTTCATTACATTAAGCTTGGAAGAAAAAGTCATCAAATTAAGATTAGCATATGGGACTTAACTGTAAGATAAGATTTTGTTGCTGCTGCTGTTACAGATAATTGCACTACGAAAGCCAAATAAAATCACTATTTTCTGTCAACTGATTAGGCCACCCAGCTTTTTCAACTGTGCTTTAGAAACACCAAACTTCAAGCAACTCACTTGAGAAACAGCAAGTTCATCTAGCTGTGGGGTTTTTTGAATATCTTTGTTTCTCAAAAACACATTCCTTATGTTTCAGTGATTTTAAATCTTACATAAAATTATTTTTAAGTTAAAATATTTATACCAATTATATACTGTAATTCTAATATAATCAAAAAACCTGACTTTCCATCACTTACTTTGCTAAAACTATAGGAAGTCTGAAGCCTTGTAGAGTCACTAGCAAAACTCAACTTGATTCATGTGGCAGGAATTACCATTCTAAAATGGCAATTCTCAATTGACTCAAATGACTCTGTCATTTTAATAACATGAGAATGGAGTTTAAGAAGCACTGTAAATTGATTCAAAAGAGGTCTGCTTGCTTTCTTATTTTTCAGCTTCTTAGCTGGGAAGTATCAAAGCAGAGTACTGCTTAATAGCTTTAACATACTCTGAATTTTATGTTAGCATCTTTGGGCCCATATTTTAAATACCATGAATATTACTTCATAGAACTGTAAGAAATAAACGTCCAGTTCTCACAAAGTAAACTTAGGGGGGCATAATAGTTTCTTTGGTTTTGTGGGGGTGTTTTTTTTGTAATTAAAACATTGTATCCCCACAGAGCAAGACAGGAGAAATTGTAACAGTTGCTGATTCTACTCATAAGAGTTTTTTCAACATTTTTTGACAGTTGAACAGGAAAATAAATAAAGCTGTTTTAAACTGAATAGTTAAAGAACATACATTATGTTGTTACTTTTGTGAGCTCTTCTGATATTTTCACACCAACGGTAACCAGAAATATCATAAATAAGTAGTTCTTTGAGAGAGAAGTAACTCCATTGTCGTATCCCTGAGGAAAAAAATAATTAATTCTTTAAATTCTTTAGAAATAGTGCTGCAGAAGACTAATTTGTAAATAGTAAGGTGGTCTCTTTACCTCCTTGTAGCCCATCTTTATTAACCAAAGAACGAACAAAATTATCAATTTCTGGATATGGTGAACCCTGGTAACCTTCCATGGGATCTGTTAAACCAAAGGCCACAAACACACACTGTCAGCAGGTTTGCCACTGTGATATGTCATTGTAACACTTACACTTTATATAGACCATAGGCATAAGATGTACCTGAATCACAGCACACCCTTAAATAAAACCAGGGATCAATTCCCTGTTAGTTTCTTGTAGATCTTTAAAGTGCTACCCCCACTCCCAAGATGCAGGGGGAGCTGGGACAAAGCAAGACAGCAGTCGGTACAGGAGGGGAGGGTCAGTGGCATTCAGAGCATCCTTCAGTGCAGATGTGCTCTGCCTCCTGCAGAAAGGCAGCTGAAGAAGGACCCTCCTAGAAGCTATCAGGTGTACAGTCATAGAACATCTAAATTAAGAGTATTTTTTTTTCTATGCAGTAGAAAAGGCTTGAGGTACCTCTGCTGCTTCTGGTAGTTTTACTGTTTAAAAAAACAGACATTTTCCTCTCCTCCTCTGAAAAGCCTGATGACAGAACTTTCACGTCATCACTCGCTCTGAAGAAAGGAGAGAAAACAAAGGAAAATGTATGATTATTGCAGCGTAACACAGTACAGCATAACTCACTGTAACATCCCACAGGGTGGCACAACATGACACAGCCCTGGGCCCGGGAGTGGGCCGGCAGACTGTCAGAGGTCCCTGCCAATCTTGCCCAGCCCATGATTCGCTGTGCACCTCTCCCTGTCCCTGGAGCACTTTCCCGTCTGGCTTTGGCAGTTTCCCTCACTCCCACCACAGGACGGGGGCTCCTCCTCCACAACAGCAACATTTGGTTCCTGGCCAAAGTCCCAGGACCCGGCCATTTAACGACTGCTGGTCCCCATTCCTACAGCAGGATGTGCTCTAGATGTAGTATTTATGTGAATACACCCATCAAAAGGTTTCAATTTTTTTTTCCTCTGCAATGAACTGCTTTTCCTTGCCATATTGCTAACTGGAAGCCAGATGATCACAGAAGTCTAAATTCATCACGGCAGAATTTCTCATCCATATTTATGGCAGATTCAGCTGATGTCTATGATCTGAGTACACTACGTGGTTTATTGGCATCAGTTCAGAATAATGAACATTTCAGGATATAAAATCTGAAGTCAGAACAGATACATGTTTTCAATAACAATATGATACCATTTTAACCTTCTTTCTGCTACAGCAATAGTTAGGATCTTCTTAAGATAGGGTATGACATATCAGAGGTTTAGGTTAGATACAGAAACCTTGATTGTTGTGTGTACCAAATGGGAAATCTGGTATGCAGGAAAACACGGACAGAAATCCTTTTTATTTCTTATCCTACTTTGAAAAATACTCAAACTTCTCATGTTTAACTGACTAGAAGTCTGTAAGCTTTGCTTCCAGAACTACACAGAAGCTGACCAAACTTAATAATGGTCATGGTTTTGGCATTTTGAGCGTGTATAGACAAATGAGGCAGAATTCAGAAGCCGTACCACATTTGAAGGCAGGTTTAACAGAAGAACAAGACTCCCAAGAAATTCTACTAGGAACTCCTAAATTACACTGTAACAATGTTAATGGAATAATTGCTCATTCGTAATAGTTATCTGTAACTGCTGCAGGAGAATTATCAATAAAATACGTATTTTAAAATAGTGTAAATTTGACTGAAATTAAGTAATTACCGAATGTTGCAGATTAAAGAGGAAAGAAAATATGCTTCTTCCAAGGAAACATCCTTTTCACAGTTGGGGATAAACTTATTATCCTCTGCTATCTTCAGAATCACGTTTTTTCCTGCTTTTGATGACTTATACATCCGGAAATTTCTGTTCTTTGTATAAACTCCTACAGGAAAACAAATATCTCTTAACACAGCAGTGCTGGCTAGGATTTAAGATACTGAGCACTTGTAAATTAAACAATCTCCCTTAGGCCCAGCTGAGAGTCTAATGAATGGACAGAAACTGTTACTGACTGGCTCACATCCCACAGAAGAAATGCAACAAAGCAAGATCACACTCACATTTACACTTTTATGTTACAGAAGAGTTAAGACAAAGGCTCCACACCTCTACACAGACATTTTAATCATTCTGACATTGTAATTGTTAAAAGTTTCCCTTCAGTACAAGAAATTGGTGCTTTCGTAATAACTTCATGAAACGCTACAACTGAGCCCAAAAAAGCTGTACAATTATTTTAACCAGGAAGAACTTAATCAACCTTTCTGTTTTCTGTGGACTGCTTCACAACTTTTCTGAAGCATGTATCCAATCTCATTTCCAATCTCAAAAACAAACAACCAAACAATGAACAGGCATCTTAACGTTGCATAATCTATCTAATAATTGATTGAGAAGGTGAGTTTTATTTGCAGGTTGCATTTGATTTTCATGAAGAGAAAAGGACTTACAGAGTTCATACAAGAAGAACATCACAAAGCTTTCTGTCACTGCAGCCTCATGATATAATTCAGTATTTCAGCAATTTTGACTTTAGCTCTCCAATTTTGAGGTAATGTGTATAACATGAATATTGAGGATGGTTAATTTTGGGGAACTAACATCAAATTCTCAAAAGATGAGACAGGAAATAAATTGCTTTTATTTAATTTCCATTTATGAATATGCTTGAAAGAATTTTGAACAGTTGGTGAAAGTAATCCTTCTGACTCAGTAACAGAGAAGCCTACTGCAGCCAAGTTTGGGATTACATGTCAATAGATCAGACATACTGAAGAGGCCCACAATAAAAGTGATCCTGAATCCCATGAGAAGAATTTGAAGGAACGGGGGTTCTTCAGAAGAGTCTGAGGAAAAAACCCAAGGTAAAGTCCTGAAGTGTGTAACACACTGCTGTGCAAAAGTGTGCTAAGGTGTTTTCATTTCCTTGACACAAGGCAAAAGCAGAAAAAACAGATACAGAGTTGAAAAAGGGTGGAACTTTCAAACTCTAGTTTGACTATGGGTGTTGTGCTCCTGCAGATTTGTAACATTCTAATACCATGAACACGCTAAGCCCAGCTGGACCATGAAATGCCCAACCCAAAATTTCTATTATTCCATCACTGAAGTATAACAGCTGCCATTCCAAACAGGAAAAGAAAGCTCAATTCATTCATGTAAAATACAGAAAGCCATGCCTGTAAGACTTGTTCCATTATTAAGCAGCTCCTAATTCAACTGAAATAACAAAAATGCAATATATGCTATCCTCTTTTAATCCAAGTGGGAGCACTAAGCCCTTAAGGGGAAAAACAAAATTAGTCTTGTATGGCAAGAATTACTTTACACTTCAGAATAAAATAATTAAATGTAGTAATATAAGTTCCACAGACCATGAATCTAATGTTCCTTTAAAGTATAGCATTTATGATCCTAGTTTCAGCATGTATTTGAAGTCTGACCATAGGGACAACAGTAAGAACACCACTGTTCTTACCCTCTGTAATCAAAGATCAAGGAACATCATCTCATTCTTAACTTTTGTTGCATCCCAGAGAGCTTTAAAAACACTTATATTTACCTAGATCCACAAAAAGTTGCTTGTTGCCTTCTTTATCATTTACTATTAGGAAAGAAAAATCCAAATCTTCTCCCTGGTGTGACATTTCCACATCCTTTGTTTTGTGAGCAATGGCTGGCCAGTCTTTAGAAGCATCTTCAACAGCTGTGAGGTTTGTAAGAGAACCATCTAATCCAACTCCTGCAGAACACTGGAAAACATGCCCTGCTTCTTCTGTTGGGGTCACAGCAGCCTTACTCTCCATTAATCTTATGGCAGGCTGCAAAATGGTCCTCACAAAGTTACCTTAAAAACAACCAAGAATGTCCAAAAGCAGGTAATGTCATTTATGAGTCAAGAAAGAACTTAGCAAGTTTCAGTGCAAACATTTTTCAAAACAACCAAGATGGAAGTGCTTGAAGTTCAGAGTCTTTTTAGCCCTTCTGTATTTTTAAAAAGAAATTTTTCAGCCAGCCCACTGTACAAAATGGTTCTGGCCAGTAACTGAGAAACCAATGCCTCGCAAGAAATTGTACTAAATGTCTTTAAAAAAAAAAACCCTAAATATTAACAAGCTCAGATTTAGGATTCTGAAAAGGTTGTGATTGTCCCCCTCACTACTGCTTTCCCTAATTTCACTTTCAGAATGATTGAAATGTTTACTTGCAGCTTCATGGTGTATTTACTGATGTAAGAGCTTGACCAAAGCTTACTCAAACAACACATTACTTTTACAAAAGTATTTTGTAATGACTTTTCAAACTCCCAGTATTATAATTCAACTCCCATTGTACCTCCAAACTCTGCTAGATGGTAACCAAAGACAGAAAAATAAAAACCATTCATTTTAGGCCAAATTAGTTCCAGGGAGAAAGCAAGAGAATAGAATAAATATAGATGTGGGAAAAAAACTATGAAGTGGAAGGAATACTGACAAGGATGATTCTGCAGTTGTTGGATGAAGCTTCCATGGGGAACATGAATGAATATTAAATACTGTTCCTTCCATGCTACGTATCAGCAGAATGACTCAGCATATAAAGCATCAAAATCATCATTATCCTCATAATTCAGTACAGGACTACTGGGGCACACAAATGAGTCAAAACAACCCTAAACTGGCAATTCTCTGTATTGGAGTTGCCATATCCAAGAAATCCCAACTTACATCAACAATTTAAATTGCTTTC
This sequence comes from Ifrita kowaldi, assembly GCA_013398055.1. Classification (NCBI taxonomy): domain Eukaryota; kingdom Metazoa; phylum Chordata; class Aves; order Passeriformes; family Cinclosomatidae; genus Ifrita; species Ifrita kowaldi. The sequence goes on along the minus strand of VZRS01006878.1, from coordinate 374,787 downwards.
AGTTTTCTCTTTATCATGTTTATGCACAAGTGGCTTGAAATCATCTTTATCCTGCCTTTTTGACCCTGTGCTGAGCAGTAATTAACTGTATTTAGAGCAAATAGGAATAGCTTTAATTGTTAAGACTGACATTAACCTGAAAATTAAGGAGTCATAGACTTGCCAGTTTCATAGAAACCAGTATTTCTGTAAATAAAACATACAGGCACAAAAAAAGTTAAATTTTTGCAAACACACATGCTAATTATAGGAAAAGAAAGCAGAAGATGAGAAAAAACAAGGCTTAATGAAATATACAGTAATTTCTGCTGGGAATACATATTTGTTTCCACACATAATTCCATCAAAATAAATAGTCAAATGTGAGATGGCACTGTACAAAGTCAAAACCTCACCTTTTATTTCTAGGTGTAAGAGAAAAGAACACACTTACCAACATGAGTATTATCCTTAAATACAGTCTTTTGGGGTAGAAATATTAAGTGCCGACTAAATTTTTCATCAGTACTGGAATCCAAGTTCAAGACATCTTTTGATGAACAATTTACATCATAAAGTTCTTTTAGTTTTTGGCTGACAAGCTGAAATTATAAATTATGTTATTCTACTCTAGCATTTTTAGTAGTCATATCTATAAAACCTAACACAAATTAATATTCTACATTTTTTCCAAGGTCGTCTTTTCCCCCTCATTTTGAGCATACAATTAATTTAATTCAAACTAACCCATATCAAATTTTAACCAAGTTTGATGTAGACTGTGTTTCTTTAAATATGCAAGTCACTTAACACTTAACTAAGAGTGATAAGCTGAGAAGACTTTCAGTTTCTCAGGTCAAAGTCTAGTTAGGTGGCTTTACCCTGCAGGTTGTTTTCCACCACGAAACAGTTCACACCCACAGTGACAATGTTGGTAATGCAGGCTCACCAGGACTGGAAATGGAGGCTGTCATGATATAAAGGACTGGTGAGCTAATTCAGTGTTATGGTTTAGCTAATTCATTGGTATGACCCAATGAACAATAACTAAGCAGAGAACATATTTCACTCTAGATTAGCTCTAAAAAAAACTTCTATAAGCTAAGCTAGTGATTACTCATGTTTAGGACTGGGACTCAGAACCTGAAGATCTGGAAGCTTTGTGTTTTAGCAGCTCAGATCCCCCACCCAGCAAATCCAAAGTCCTTTTCTGAACCTGAGGAATCTCTACATTTCAGATAATAATGGATAAATGCCTTCAGATTCTCTGTCAGTGAAGGGTTCTTTATGAAGGAATGACCTCAATAATCTTACTTTTGTTCATTTCTGCCTAGAGACATGTAGGTGACAGAAGTCTCACAAATGGACATCCATTCACGATGAGATTTTATTAAAACAGAAGATATTCTTCTAAAAACATATGAATGCCATATTGCACTTGCTGAGAGCTCATTTTCAAAAAAAAATGCAATAAAATAGAAACTGCACTATTTAATACAATTGATAATTAGCAAAGGTGTTTAATTTTAGGTACCAAATTGGTAAATGCAGTCACATGATGCTCTCTACATCATAATTTAACTAAACTATACTGAACTGTCATCTAAAGAAACTTTCAGGAGGGATTCATCTAAGCCTTGATATACAACTGCACCATCAGGCAAAGGGAATGAACTGAGGAATATATGAATGGAACTTTTATTGATGCTACTTTAAAGAGTACCTAAACATTCCTTCAGTTTTACAGCTTTGAAGTGGCAGAGCTCATAAAACAATCTTCAAAAGTAAACTTACCACTGTTAGTAAACCTACCATGAATAAAAACGGTCCAACAGCCATCATTCTTTATTTTTGTCTCTCTGTTATATTTTTTGTCTCTCACTTTGATTAAACCCTTGCTTTAATTAAAACAGTATTTTTACTTAATTAAAAATAACCACTGGGTCTACAATTCTATTAATTTTACTACAGCATAATCAAGATAAAGTGGTACATACTTTGGTTTCATATTAAATTAACAACTAATTCATCTACAACATGACTTTGCTCCAGTTTACCTCAATTAACTTCATGACCATACTCTTGCCATCTGCACCAGGATTCGCTGGTTTGTAAAACTCCAAATCAAAATAAAGTTTGCAAGCATCTTTTTCAGGAATTACTTCATAGCAATGCATAAGACTTGTTTTGTGACCTTTGCTAAGGAAAAACAAAAACAAATCACAACCTCTCATGATAAACATTATGAGCATGATAAACATGCTTATCAGTTGTAAACAAGGTCCCACATATTTTATTCTGCAATCAACCACCCATATTAAAAAAAATGTAGTAGCCCTATAATGCTTTGAAAAATGTGTAACTAACAGCAGCATCAAATATCAACAAAGATTATTTGTCTGGTGTGGAATTTAATTTTGTAAAGTATTCTCCTCTCCATGCCCCCCACCCTACCCCAGTCTTACAATACATACAGAAATGTTGTTGAGAATTCAAGGAACTATGAAAACTACAGTAAAAAACTTAAGTTATCATTCAGATGTCTTTAGCACAAACAAAGAGATTACATAGAGTTTTTTTAAACTAAATTAAAAAATAATCTCATTTTCAATTTGAGAAAAAAAAAATCAGGCTTTTTGTATAAAAATTGACTCAGATTTCTTTTACTTCACAGCCAAATGTTTTATTGTAAAAGAAACAAATGGGGGGAAAAGTTCAGCACGTGATCAAATTGTCAATACTTGGAACTACATCATGCAAATGCAAACCCATAAATCAGTTACCAGACATCTGCATTAACACCCACTGAAACTGCTGTATGACTAGTCAGGGAAGTATGGTTTTGTCATGTGTTGGTAGGATCCCCTGAGGAAAGCTGACAGCAAAAGCAAATCTACTGCTAATAAATTTCAGTTCAACAGACAGAGTCCCTAATTCACAGGAAATAATGGCAACCTGCTACTCAAAAGAAAGTTGAAACCCACTATAGAATATACTGTTTTGTCCTTATGAAGGCTTTTCCCATTGCCAAGATGAAACCTCAGGCAACCATTACAGCTCTGTGCTACTCAGAGCAGCAGCTGACTCCTGGGAATACCTATCCAGTGACAGCTCTTACTAGGTAGGATACCCAGTATACCACTATCTTTTAGCAACATACAGGGTACCTTCTCAAATACTCACGTGTAATAAAACCAGAGCTCTTTATATGTTGTCACAAGGTAAAACCTCTGTCCATTCTGTGTGTTCTTTTCCAAAGCAAACACATGAACATCCTTTTAAAATAAAAACATTGAAGTTTTTTTGTTAGTTTTATTCAAAGAACCAGTTTAAATCTTCAGAAGTTCCTACTTGGCATCAACTAAAGGCTAGTAAATACTAGAGAACTATGAGCAGATCTCTTAGCCTTTTCCAAGCTCAGTAGCATCAAGTTTTAATTTAGAACATCATTCTGATTTCAGTTACATGGGTAAAACTTCGAAGCTTTTCTTTGCTGTGCATTAATGTAAACTGTTTTCTCTGTAAACTCTTGTTTTTTCTGATCAGAGGCAAGTGCATCTAAAGGGAGGAGGAACAATGTCCTGAAAGAAGCAGCCTCATGGACATGAAGGCAGTATAAGCTTTATGGCAAATATTCTTCAGACATTATGTTGTTTAGAACCAAGAATGGAAATTTGAGAAGAAAACAGAAAAAAACTACTGCCAAGCCAATGAGAACCCATTTTGGAAAACAGGCTGCCAGGATTACTTAAATATCTGAAACAGTGTGGAGAAAAACACAATAGTTCCTTTAAAAATAGCCATCAATTTGAAAAGTATTAATCTGAAAACAGAGGATACCTTTCACACAATATTTATTTGGCTAATCACTTCTAATCATCTGAACCTGCTATTCAGGTGCCACTGGAGAGTTGTATTGTTTGTATTTAGTCGCTGCCTCTTCTTTATCTCTTTTTCTTCCTCATTTTTTCCTCCTCTTTCTTCCTGCTCAATTCGCACTACCTTCACATTCTCCTGCCCACCCTGACAGCTTGTTCATCTTGAGAAGAACAAATTCATCACTACAATGTTACCAAAAAGTACTCTTACTGTTCGAAGTTAACATATGAACTTATATGTTAGAACAGAACTAGTACGTCTTAGAGATACCTCCAGTGCCACATGACCTACAAAAACAAAAAAAAAATTCTTGCTGTTTCAGGATTGGGAAGAAAAAGATCTTGCAAACTGATATAGACTGCCCACAGCAATTTTAAATTATGTTCAATCTTGAGAGTATTTAAAAGAGTAATATACCTCTTCGCAGGATTTTACATAATTAAAAGCTTCAGCCTGTCGAGAAAATATTTTCCAAACAGAGGACGGCATAGAGGGTTTGGACAGTCTTGGTCTATAAACTGCAGGAAGAGGGTTTCTTTCATAGTGAGATGCTCGTTCTTCCACTTTCTTCAGTCTTTCTTGCCATTTTCTCTTCATTTCTCCTAAAGCAATTACAAATTGTCAAATCAGTATCAAATCAGTATCAATTTCTGTTCGCAAGGCAATTTTAATTTTAATATGTCCTGTACTCATCACCGCCTTTGATTCTGGTTTTGTTGAATGTAATTTATTAATTAACTGGGAGTAGCCAATATTCCAAAATCAACACCCAGCCTTGCTATGATACTCATTTTAATATTAAATCTCTCTACACTGTTTTGGAAGTACAAGAGCTTCATATTAATACTATCAAAGATAAGCACAACAGAATAACCACAGTAAGGGAAGACCTAGAAAGTTTCATTTTTGTCTACAGAATGGTGTTACACTCCTCAAAAACTATACAAACTGTTGTCTAGGCGCGTAACTTTAGTAAGGAGTGAATATTATTATTTTGCTTTATGGTTGGGGAGACAAATGAGATAATTAATTTGTATGGCAGTACAATACTTGAGTTCATAACAAGAGTAAAGACTTCAGTGACTCTAGCTGTGAACCTCAAAAGTAAAAGAACTGAAATCCAAAATGAGGGCTCCATTTTCCACTGCCACCCTTTGCTATTGATCAGTAATACTTTCACCTGCTTTAAAAGCCCATGTACTTTTCACAACCTTAAAATAGCAATCTTATCTCTCTTCAAGAAATAGAACCATGCAGTAACTCTTGCTACCTTGCAACCTTTAAGCTTCTAGTACCATAAAGTAATCCAAATGCTGTAGAGTAATGTAGTAAAGCACAAACACACAAGTGGAACACCTGCAAATCAGTAAAAGGCACTGCCAGGAAACTGTGAAACAGAGGAAGAGAGGCAAGAAGTAACAAACATGAAGGGGAATCTTCTTGTTTTGCCCAGCATAACTACTTGGTTCTCCTAACAGCCCCTGGGTTGCAGTGAAAGATAAAAACGAAACTGAGTGTACTCAAAAGTATTCAAACCTTCAACAAGCTGGATCCACAAGGTGAATTTAAGTATTTAAATATTCTTGTGGGGCCCTGAAGCCCAAATTTTATATCCTCTCACTTCCCCCTCCAAGTTTTCCACAGCAAAAATTCTTGGACATATACATTTCTGTCCACTGTTCTAAGCCTGCCAGTGTCTTGATAGTCAACACCTGTGTCAAGCCTAAGTAACAGAATGCTTTTTCCCTAACAGGGGTCAAACATATTATCTCTATCGACCCTGTCCATCTTCTGACCTGTGCATTTTCTTCATTCCCTTTTTAAGGTCTTAGTTTCTTCTCTGGGTATGAAAAGCTAGATTATAGACAGCAATCAGCATTTCTCAGAAGTGCTAACAAAACTTTCAGTTTTGTTTTGGTGCTGTTGGCTGTAAACTAACTGGGTGCAAAAGACATCCCTACATCAGCACTTTCCCACAAGGTGACCATTAAAAAGGGAAAGCAAAGGAGAAGCCCTATAATTCTCTATTAAACTTTCTAGTTATATCAGGCCGCATTTTTGCAGAAACACAGCTGGGAGGGTACCTGAACCCATCAACAAGAAGGTTGATGACCCTTACTTTAAACTGAAACCTATCATAGTTTTTGCAGTCCAAACACTTGGACTCTCAGCAGTCAAACATGTCAAGCCTTTTCAAGGTAACTTCAATTCCTGTGTGAACTAAAACACAACACATCTATTTAGAGCACACAAAATTTACACTCACTGACCAGCCTTCTGAGTTCACTGGGAAATTCCCACTTCATATCCCTCTCTTATGTCCCACCAGAAGTAAGAGCAGTACTTATTTTTGTTTAACTTGACAGAAAGAAATTTTGTCAAACATGTTTGGACTTCAGTGTTATTGACTCAGCAGGATGACTACATGGAGAAGCTGGAAAAATGTCTCCTGAGCAATGACTTAAAGAACTAACTATTTCATTTTCTCTGTTTTATGGATGACTACTTCTCCGTTTATTTCTCATTATAACGACAAAACATACTATCCACACCTACTGATAACTGAAGCTGAGACATGCAAATCAACTGCTACCCAAAATAGCATTACACTTGTTTCCTGGCTGGTGTGTATCATGCAACATAGTTCTATGGCAGAATTCATGGTCCTTGACACAAATAAATCCATGAGATTTTCTCCCAGCTACTGATTCAGCCGTAGAAGAACACATTAAATTCCTTAACATTAGTGAAAATTACCTTAGCTATCCTTACGTTGAGCTGACGAGTGGCATTCTAACAAACACTACTCATCTTCCCTCAACAACAACAAGGAGCAGCAGATTTTCATCTTGCCCTCCTAAAGGAGGAAGTGGCCTCTGCAATTACAGAATCACAGAATGGCTCAGGTTGTAAGGGACCACAGTGGGTCACCTGGTCCAACCTCCCTGCTCAAGCAGGGTCATCTTAGAGCACATGGCACAGGATTGTGTCCAGTCAGTTCCTGAGTATCTCCAGTGGGGGAGGCTCCACAACTCTCTGGACAATCTGTTCCAGTGTGCAATCTGTTCCTCAAATTAAGATTGCAAGTGCAAAATTCAGTATATCTGACCTGGTGATAAGACCTCAAAAAGTAGGCTAGTACCTGTTATGAGAAGCTGGAATATACAGTTCCCAATGTTATCTGACTTCTGCTACTGAAGGTCAATGTACAAATATGAAATCAACTGACCTGAAAGGTGATGAGGAAGCCAAAATCACCCCTCAGTATCAGAGCACTATTGTGCAAGGCAGGTCTGTGGGCAGCCAGGGACATTCACCATGCAGGTAGGCAAGAACCCTGCCTGAAGGAAAGGTCCTGCCATGGTATAGGCCAGCTCACCCAAAGGGATCTTGCTCGCTGAGGTCTGGAGGGGGGCCGCTCATTTAGTAATTGTCCCCACAGATTACTCTAGCTGGCCATTTCTTTTACAAACCACCATTTTGTCAGAATCACAGAATATTCTCAGTTGAAAAGATCATCTAATCCAACTCCTGGCCCTGCACATGACCATCTCCAAGAGTCACACCATGTACCTGTATTCGTTGTCCAAATGCTTCTTGAGCTCTGTCAGGCTTGGTGCTGTGACCACTTCCCTGGGGAGCCTGTTCCAGTGCTCAATCACTCTCTGGGTGAAGAACCTTTTCCTAATATCCAACCTAAACCTCCCCTGACACAACCTCAGGCCACTCCCTGAGATCCTGTCTCTGGGCACCACAGAGAAGAGATCAGTGCCTGTCCCTTTTCCTCCCCTCCTGAGGATGTTGAAGACCACAATGAGGTCTCCCCTCAGCCTCCTCTTCTCCAGGCTGAACAGACCAAGTGACCTCAGCTGCTCCTCATACAGCTCCCCCTCAAGGCCCTTCGCTATCCTCCTCTGGACGCTCTGTAATAGCTTTATATCCTTCTTACATTGTGGTTCCCAAAACTGCACACAGTATTTAATATGAGGCCACACCAAAATAGTATAAATGCACCAGAATGGCACATTTGTTTCAGCAGGCACAGGAACTCAAGCAACAGAGCAAACCTGACGAGGTTTGGGTTACACCCAAGAGCTACAAGGGCAGCCGTACCCGGCTCAGCCCTCAGAGCCCGCAGGGCGCGGTGGCTCAGTGTGCCGCCGGGAGAGCAGAGCAGCCCCCCCGTGCCTCCTCCGGCTGGCCTCGCACGCCTCCCTCCGCGCCGGGAGCGGCCCACACGGCGGGGCCCGCCTTCCCCGCGCCGCCGAGGCCGCTCTCGCCGGCACGAACTCACCGCCAGTGCCCGCTCGCTGCCGCCTTTGGAAAGGAAGCTGTCCGCTCGGACTGCCCGCCCTGCGCGGGGAGGAGCCAGCGGGGCGTCGCGGGGCCGGGCACCGCCGGGCTTGTTCCGCGCCGAGCAGCGCACAGCTAAGCTGGGTCGGAGCGCAGCGCCGGCGGAGCGAGCAGGCGGCGGAGCCGGTGGGTGACAGCGGAGCCGGGATGCGGGCGCGCCGGGATGCGGGGGTGCCGGGATGCGGGCGCCGCGGCAGCGGGGCCGAACAAAGCCGGGGCGGGGGAGGGGGGGTTGTTGGACGAGGCTTTGACTCTCCAGGTCCGCCTGGCTGCCCGCATCTCTCCCGGAGGAAGTCGGCTGCGGGGAGCAGGAGGGGAGCCGCGTTTCGCCCAGGGCGGGCCCGGCTGAGAGCGCCTCTCCCCCGCTGCCCGCGGGGCTCCCGGCCCCGCAGGCCCGGCGCTCGGTCGGTCGGTCGGTGGTGCGGGCGGATGACCCCCAGGCCTTGCCCGCGGTGCCATCCCAGCGCCCGCCGCTTGCCCCTGCCCGGGGACAGAGCGCGGGGCCTCAGGTATTAGCTTTCCAGAAGCTTAAGGTAGCTGGTTTGGTCCCTTTCAGCCTGTTTTTGTGGAGAAGCTGCCGAAACAGAGGGGAAAAAGAAGGAAAAACAACAACAAAAAAAGGCGCTTTAATTCTAAGCTGCTCTCTTGTATCCCCTCGGTAGACCATTAACTAACCGGAAACACGGGGTCAGAATCTGTATGTGGGTCTTCCAAAACAAAGCGTGTTAAACCTCGCCTGTACCGACGAAAAGCGTGCTTGGGGTCCTGGCAGCCACTGTGACTAACTTCTGATAGCATGTGAAAGGCGCTGCCCGAGGTGCGTTGTGTCCTGTCTGTTCCCTGCTGGGCTGAAGGACAGAGCTGGCCATCTGCAGTCTTTTACCCGCTAACTCATAGTTCCCTCCTTTAGGTGCCTGCTTGTCAGGTGGCAGGTTTCAAACTAACACATCATGTCCTTAGTGTTAAGGAAGCAGATATGGCTGTTGCTTATAGCGGTGGTGATGGGCTTAATAGATGGAGGTGAATTAATAAGCAAGGCTCCCATCTACACTCGGAGTAATTTCAGCTGATTTTACAGCTTCATGCTGAGTACCTAAAAGTCTGTTTGCTTTTGGAAGATCGGAATGCTGGCTCAGTGTCAAGGCTTTCCAACAACTACATCCAGACCAGAAGTAATGTGAAGAGCTGTCACATGTATGGGCCTGCTTCTCTCGGTGGTAGCAGTACTTAGTAGGGGGATAGTGTCACACAGAAAATGTAATGGTATATTTCAAATGCTTTTTGGTTTTTCATATAGTCAGCTTCTGTATTTTCCTTATGTTATTAGTCAGATAATTATTGTTTAGCATTATACATTGTAGAGTGGAAAATCTTTAATTTGCGTGTCTGCATTAGTATCATGTCATGTGTATGTTCATGTACAAAAAATACCTTCTTTGAATGCTTGACATTTTCTCTTGTCGTGTGAGATAGAATACAGCCCTTTTCTAATCTTTAAAGAGATGTTTTCCAATACTGATGTCTGTTTTGAACATGTGTTTTGGTAGTGCTACAGTCATTGCTTTGTAGCAGCAGATATATACTGAACATGTGTTGTCTTCTGTGGTTTGCGTATTTCAGGATCCATTTGGTAACTGAAGACTAGTTATTTGCTTTCTCCCCTCTCTGAGAAGCTCTGGTATTATTTTTATCATCATACCATTCGTTTCTCTTGTTGGTTGTCATTTCAAATAAATATTGCTTTAAAAAGGAACCTGGTGGTTCTTATGGCAGTGGTGACACATGATGATGTGAATTTATTTTCATTAGGTCTAGGTAGAAGAAGTGAATCCAGGCTGGAATGGAGTAAAAGGTTGTTTTATTTGTTTTCCTGTCAAAAGAAAAGCATTGGAACAACTGCATTTATGTAGGGGAAAAATATTTTTGCTCCTATTGCTGTACAGAGAGACATTGGTCATTTTTTGGTAGCTTGCAGAGCATAGTTTTGGACCTTTTCGAGCCACTTTATTTCTTACTACTTAGTATATGTAAAGATCATTGTAGCATCATCTTTATATTTACTGTCTCTGTCTCATATTTTTTTAAATTGTATTTTTTCAGATAAAATATTATAAAATAAGCGTCCTAAAATCGACAGAATATATTTTGCTAGATTATAAAAATGCTGTTGCTCTTTTCAAGGACTTTTTTTTAAATTTCCTTACAATTGACAGCTCGTCTTACCTAAGCTTTCAGAGAAAATAATATCAAAGAGCAAAACAAAAATTTTTAATGAATGTTTAAAGCACTGTCGTGGTTTCTTCCCCTCGCACCTCCCCCCACCAGGATGAGATCATCCTCCACAGGGAAATGCATGGCATCACTGCATTACCTAAAGCAAGATGAGGCAATTCTTAGTAGCCTGCTAGAATCAGCAGCATCCTCCGGAGAGCATTGCTGTTACCCTGGCCGGTGCTTTGGAGCACAAAATACCCTGCTGGTTCAAACGCCCATTTGAGTGCCTAGCAACAAAAGAGAGATCTCTTTGTGGCTGTCTTTTGTTCTTTAAAGAAGTGCAGGTGACTTGGTGCCTGAGGGTGCTCAGGAATTGATGGATATTAAAAGTGAGTTACAGATTCTGTTCTGAAGATAAAGCATGCAAATTTCAAATACTTAACGTGTTATAACCAGTTTTTCTAGACAATCCCTATAGCTTCTGCAAAGTCTCTCAGACAAGCTCCAATTGTGATAGAGTGCAGTAAGCTCTAACACTTCATTAAACAATTGAAATTGTAAGCTATGAACTAGGCCTGTAGAGGCCTTAGTAAGAAATATTTTTATGATACGATATTACAAGTTGTGTTTTACATTTTTCAGAAAGAAAGTACTATAGTTTGTTGTAATTGCAGGTTTTGCTGGCTGCCTCTTCCACTGTCATTGTTTCTTTGGCATCGGATCAAGAACAGCAGTTTTAGAGCTTTAAATTTTAAGGTCACAAAAGGGTCAAGGAGATAATTCTTAATGTAAGGTCGCTAAAATGTTGAAGATCTCTCTTAGTGTTTGCGTCCTGCTTTAACATTTGTGCTGTAAGAAGCATTCAGTGCTGGCAGCCAGTTGGGTATGCAGTTTGCTTGGTTAAGTCTGCTGCTGTTCAGCAGTTTGCTTGGAGCACACCTGATGAGAACCCAAGACAGCCTAATGAGCCACTTACCCTCCCTCGTGATTCCAGGGGTTCATCTGTTGGCCAGGGAGTGTTAGCTTTCCCTGTACTTTGGCTGAGTCTTTCTCCAAGCAGCTGTTGGTAGCTGGCTCATCTGATAGACAGGAGCTGGCCACAGCTCATGTAGGCACATATTTACTAGTTTACACTCTCTCCTTCATGTACTTCAGCACTGGCACTGCAGAGCTTCACAGTGCCAAACAGCTGGGATAAGCACCTGGGATTTTAGCAGAAGTTGATTTCTGTGCTGACACAGCTGTCAGTACACCTGCTAGCTGGTTTTGATAATAGAGTTGGCACGTGATGCCGTGCTTTTTTTTATATGGTGTGGCTGTTTATTACTGTTGTCAGATAAAGAACAAATGAAGGAAGTTAACCATTTCCCCGTCTCTCTTATTAATCCCAGCAACACTGAAGGGTTTGGGTTGTGCTCTTGCACATAGTTCTTCTCCAGGAGAAAGAACAGTATGAGTTGCATCAGAATGGTGGGTCGGTCTCCTTGGATGTTTTCCTACAAATTTTGCTCAGGCTGAGAGCTCAGGAAAGCTGAGAACCAAAGCCAAGGATGATTGCAGTAGGGATGGTTGAAAAAGTCAGAAACTCCTGGAAGCTGGGCTGTGCTGGAGCAAGAGAACTTACAGCATCCTTGTCAATGAAAGCCTTCCTGGGGAGGCTTTCCTCCCAGTTCCTGGGGATCAGAAGCTCTGCTCTTCAGTTAGAGCTGGGTGCACACACCAGTTGTCACTGTAGACTCGGCTTTGCTGGCAGTGCTAATGTTCCCTGCCACAGTGCATAGGGTTGGGTCACTGTGGTGTCACAGGTTTTTGAATTGCCCTTTGGAGCTGCTTGGCTTTTTCTTCCCATAGGGTACTTTTAATGAATTAGACTTTAAAGTTAGGATGAGTGAATCCAGATCAAGGTGGCAGGCAGTCAAGTTCAGCATTGTAGATTTAGTTCCTGCCCCGTGATACTGTCTTTAAAGTAAATTTCTAAAACGTAATGATAGAATGTATTTTAGACATTTTATTTCTAAAATACCAAGCTTATTTAATACTTTGGTAATTTGATTTTCAGGAAATTTGTTGTTTGCTGCATTACATAATACAGTTGTCAAGTGCGGAATAATTTGGTGAAGAAGAAGATTTAATTACATCAGTGCTCTGAAATAGTACTCAGAGTAACATTGAAGATCTTTTGAAGCCACCAAAAATGTAAGTAAATGTCTTCCTAGAAACAAGTTAAGAAAGAAGGTTATATATAACCAAATTAGTGCTTCTGATGAATCAGTAATCATTGCCACAAAAATGGGTGTTTGTGTTACACTAACAAGAGTATAGATATGAAGTTGGGACTTAATGTAATAATAATATCATGATGTAAGATGGCAAATATAGTTTGCCCTAAAGAACCTAAGCCTTAAATAAGAGTCTTCATCGCATCTGACCAGCAAATCTTGCTACTTGCTCTGGTTACTTACACCTTCTCATTTACCATAAATATATCAGCTAAAGTAAGTTTTTGTAAAATTCTTGCCTTGTAATGCCTTGTTTGTTTCTTGAGGTCTCAGCACTTCTAAGCACTTATTACTTTGTCCCATCTGGCAATTTACATTTATGATGCATAATTTTTTTCTGAAACTTGAGTTTAAGCTAACTTTTGGTACTATGTTTCATGAGTACACACAAAGTAACCAGAGGGGAGGTTTAATGATTTTAAATTGATTTCGGATTTGGTATCCATTATAGTTTATTTTCCTGTGTTCTCAAAAAAGTAAATAGCCCACAGCACAGGGTTCATTTCATCAACTGTTTAAAGTTATTTTGTTGTGGTTTTATTTTATTACCATTGTAATTGCCTTCACATACACCAGTTGAAATGGGATGCAGTGATGTTTCTTTTGAAGTGCAATGTAGAGAAATGACTCATTTCTCAAACTACTATGATCCAATTTCTGATCTATGTTAGTCTTTGCACATATCTAATAACTTGTATTGCTTGATTTTGGTTCTTAATTTCTGATGCATGTGGGGACATTGCAATATTTTAAAGATTGTTTTCAATTTGTTTGTGTCTTATCTTGCTTTTTGTAGATCTTTTCAGTGATTTGGTCACAGGGATCTGCAGACTTTTTCCCAGAATTCTTTTAGAAGGCAATAATTTAGAGAAACATTTCATGTTCTTCTTTCAAATATAAAATGTGTAGAGATTACTCAGAAATGTTTTTTTTTTTTTGCCTACTAGTATCCTAGGCTAAAGTTATTCTGTGAACTGTCATAATACTTCTATTTTCTTGCATTTTCAAGCTGATAATTGAGAGCAATAATGACAGACATAGGAGATGGACCACATTTGGGGGAAGATCTGACAGATGCAAAATCTATTCCAGGTTTTAAAGGGTAAGTGAAGTACTTTTGGTTTAAGTCTTCAATTTAAGTCTTGAGGAATCTTGTGCTGTAATGGAAGGTAAGAGCCATAAAACAAATGATGCTAAATGGAAAAGTTTCAATTCTCGTAAATTGTAATAATCATAAACAACTACTAGAGTTGTATTGACTTCGAGAATACACAGTGTGTGACAGAACAGGGCACATGCATGTACAAGGAGCTAAAAAGCAAAACACTTGAGGTGCAGTTAGGCTTAGCTTAGCAGCACTATCAAGTGCTTAGCTCTTCTTGAGAAGAGACATCTGTGTCTCACCCTAGGACAAACATTCACCTCTTTCTATGCAGTGCTCCTGGAGCTGACCTGAGCCTGTAGAAGACAGCTCAGCTGCTTGAGCTGACCTGCTGTAGGGTTGTGTGTGTGGAAGCAGGAGTGCAAGAAGAACTCAGGGAGTGAAAGGGAGGAAATGCAGTCCTGCCAGCTAGTTGTTACACTGATGTAGCACTGTCATCAGATTATGCTCTCTCTAGGAACTTAATTTGTTAAGTTAACCTTTTTAATATTTCAATGAAAAATTAGGTTTTAAGAGCATTATGGACCTTTTATTTGTAAAATATAGTATGATTGCAGGCCCCAGCGTTGTAACAACTTACACTACACTTGTGCTTAAATGAGAAAATCCATACCAGCTTCAGCATCTGTGGACTGAGTAAAATTGACAGCTGTTGCAGAGTCATGAGTGATGGAGGGGTTGTTGTGCTCATTAATTGGTGTGCAAAATAACAGCTGCATGTAGTCTTGGTCTTTTGTCGTGGATGGAATGGATGCACTTCATTTGTAAGAGAGAAGAAGTAGCAATATGTTTATTGATATAAAACAGTGATTTAACAACCTTCAGTAGGTACAGCAGTGGTTTAACAAGATTCCATGGCAAGGCACACTTGATTATTTACAGCATAGAGGACAGGGTCAGATGAAACTGTCAGGGAGACCCTCCTGTTAAACCACAATGTTCAGAAAGGACAAAGGACTGCCTTGCATTCTAAACTCCTTCTCAGAGCGAAGTCTGAGTGCAGCTGGATTAAGACTTAGTCCTGGCCTTGGTCAATGGTTTATGTCTAAAGGATTATATGTGCACAATCAATCCTTTATATCACATAGCTGAGATCTCCAGGCTTAGCCATGCTATCAGTTACTTACCTAGAAGCTGTTGTGGTGAGGAGTCTCTCAGCCTCAAGGAGAAACCTGGAAAGGCATCCCTGCTGGAGGGGAGATCCTGGTGGGCAGCCTGCTGTATGTGGAGTAAGATAAGTGACTTACAGTCATATTTGCATATGAGCTGTATTTTGGGATGGTGCATGCTCAGCTAACCCTTAGGTGTTGGAGAAGACTTCTGGCTCTTAGCTATTGTTTTAGCTATCTCCCCAAAGTCCAGCTTCATCCAGATATAGCCATCGTGCTGGTGGCTATTGCTTAAGCAGAAAAGGAGCACACATCTGCCACATCTTTTTAGGTTTTGAATGTTTTCTTGTGAAAATTCAGTGATAATGACTTTTGGTTAGAATTCAGAATGGATTTGCTTTCTCAGAGCTAACCTTGCCTCCAGGTACATAGATTTCAAAAGATGATAGTAAAAAAACCTAACTGATTTTTTGTTGATACAGTAATTGGCATCCTTAAACTAAGTTTTCATATTCTCCTGTGCAGAGGCATTATAATTTTAAACACAGTTCTTCCTTGATTCTTTTAATTTTAAGCTTGTTGCAAGTTCCACGGAAGGTTACTACAAATGCAACCTTACCAGTTTCGTTTAGCTTGCTAGAATAGCCTATTATTGTCATTATTTTGAAAAAAGAGATCAGAAATTAACACCTAAATTTTGTCTGCTTTCTATACAGAAAGAACCTACCTGCTAGCAAGTCTATGGACTCTGGAATTCTGCCAGACTACAGTTACAGAATGGATTATCCAGAGATGGGGGAATGTGTAATAATAAACAACAAGAACTTCCACAGACATACTGGTACCACTTTCAAGTTTTTGACTTTTTTCCTTTATTTAGATAAATTAGTGCTGTGTGTTATTCTTCAAAATTAAATATGCAGACCAGTTTTGAATGCACTCTAAAATTAAGTCATGGGTGTGATTCATTTCAGTCCATTCTTCCAAATATGCATAGAGGGAACACATTAGGGTATAGCAGTAATGAAGAGGAAAATTGTTCAGCAGTATAAGTCTGTCTTGCCTTTTTGTCATGATTTCTATTTTGCAAATGAAATTCTTCTTATGTCCTTAAATAGATAAGTAGATAAAAAAATAAGATGTAGATAAATCTACANTGTAGCACTGTCATCAGATTATGCTCTCTCTAGGAACTTAATTTGTTAAGTTAACCTTTTTAATATTTCAATGAAAAATTAGGTTTTAAGAGCATTATGGACCTTTTATTTGTAAAATATAGTATGATTGCAGGCCCCAGCGTTGTAACAACTTACACTACACTTGTGCTTAAATGAGAAAATCCATACCAGCTTCAGCATCTGTGGACTGAGTAAAATTGACAGCTGTTGCAGAGTCATGAGTGATGGAGGGGTTGTTGTGCTCATTAATTGGTGTGCAAAATAACAGCTGCATGTAGTCTTGGTCTTTTGTCGTGGATGGAATGGATGCACTTCATTTGTAAGAGAGAAGAAGTAGCAATATGTTTATTGATATAAAACAGTGATTTAACAACCTTCAGTAGGTACAGCAGTGGTTTAACAAGATTCCATGGCAAGGCACACTTGATTATTTACAGCATAGAGGACAGGGTCAGATGAAACTGTCAGGGAGACCCTCCTGTTAAACCACAATGTTCAGAAAGGACAAAGGACTGCCTTGCATTCTAAACTCCTTCTCAGAGCGAAGTCTGAGTGCAGCTGGATTAAGACTTAGTCCTGGCCTTGGTCAATGGTTTATGTCTAAAGGATTATATGTGCACAATCAATCCTTTATATCACATAGCTGAGATCTCCAGGCTTAGCCATGCTATCAGTTACTTACCTAGAAGCTGTTGTGGTGAGGAGTCTCTCAGCCTCAAGGAGAAACCTGGAAAGGCATCCCTGCTGGAGGGGAGATCCTGGTGGGCAGCCTGCTGTATGTGGAGTAAGATAAGTGACTTACAGTCATATTTGCATATGAGCTGTATTTTGGGATGGTGCATGCTCAGCTAACCCTTAGGTGTTGGAGAAGACTTCTGGCTCTTAGCTATTGTTTTAGCTATCTCCCCAAAGTCCAGCTTCATCCAGATATAGCCATCGTGCTGGTGGCTATTGCTTAAGCAGAAAAGGAGCACACATCTGCCACATCTTTTTAGGTTTTGAATGTTTTCTTGTGAAAATTCAGTGATAATGACTTTTGGTTAGAATTCAGAATGGATTTGCTTTCTCAGAGCTAACCTTGCCTCCAGGTACATAGATTTCAAAAGATGATAGTAAAAAAACCTAACTGATTTTTTGTTGATACAGTAATTGGCATCCTTAAACTAAGTTTTCATATTCTCCTGTGCAGAGGCATTATAATTTTAAACACAGTTCTTCCTTGATTCTTTTAATTTTAAGCTTGTTGCAAGTTCCACGGAAGGTTACTACAAATGCAACCTTACCAGTTTCGTTTAGCTTGCTAGAATAGCCTATTATTGTCATTATTTTGAAAAAAGAGATCAGAAATTAACACCTAAATTTTGTCTGCTTTCTATACAGAAAGAACCTACCTGCTAGCAAGTCTATGGACTCTGGAATTCTGCCAGACTACAGTTACAGAATGGATTATCCAGAGATGGGGGAATGTGTAATAATAAACAACAAGAACTTCCACAGACATACTGGTACCACTTTCAAGTTTTTGACTTTTTTCCTTTATTTAGATAAATTAGTGCTGTGTGTTATTCTTCAAAATTAAATATGCAGACCAGTTTTGAATGCACTCTAAAATTAAGTCATGGGTGTGATTCATTTCAGTCCATTCTTCCAAATATGCATAGAGGGAACACATTAGGGTATAGCAGTAATGAAGAGGAAAATTGTTCAGCAGTATAAGTCTGTCTTGCCTTTTTGTCATGATTTCTATTTTGCAAATGAAATTCTTCTTATGTCCTTAAATAGATAAGTAGATAAAAAAATAAGATGTAGATAAATCTACAATACAGGTGCAGAGGGTGGGAGATGGTGTGCACGTGTAACAGTGCAATGTTTTCTCTGTTAGAGTGAATCTGGAATAATGGAATATTTCAGGCTGATAGAGGTATAACTGAGAAAAGAATTTGGCTCAATCAGACCATGCCATCTATATAATATAAAACAATAACACATTTCTCTTATGTATAGGGATGCTACCCCGTTCGGGTACAGATGCAGATGCTGCAAGTGTCAGAGAAGTTTTTATGAAGTTGGGATATAAAATAAAGATCAACAATGATCTTTCATGTGGGGACATTTTTAAACTATTGAAAAATGGTAAGTTATTGTATGTTCAGTGAGTGCATTAAGTCAACGATTGTTTCCAAATACATCTCTAGCCCTCACTTCTCTTCTTTCTGGGTTCTTTTAGATGATATTTCACACCTTCTGGTGATTTATTGCTAAGGATGACATGTACATTCATAGTTTCTATGTTTATTCATCTTTGCTGTCTCTTCATCATTTGTGCCATGACTGTTGTCTCCATATCCTTTCTCATCTTCCAAAGAAGGCTGGAAAAAAGGCTGAAACTTAAATGCAGACTGATTTATATTCTGACCCTGGGATCACTGAAGCTCTGTGAGTTGCAAAGAAAACTGCTAGATTGGGTAGAGGGGTTCTGTGCTAAATGCTTAGTGGTGTGGCCCAAGAGGGGTTCTGATTGAGGAACCAGAACTGCAGGTGTGTGGACTGAATTTTCTTTTGGTTTAACAACTCACATTTTGTTTATCTTGTGAAACAAAACACCCTTCTCTCAAGTGAGAGCTTTATACTACTGTGATAGTCCTGCTTTGTTTGGACTTGGCTACATCTGGACCCTTACATTAAATGGTGCCTGGAGGTATCAGTAGCCCTGGAACACAGGCATTCTAGGCAACTGTTGGAAGGTTCTCTGCCATGACTGTGACTCATGCCCACTAGTGCTCTGCCAGACTGTTCCAGGTCACACTTAAACAGTAAAAGTATTCCAGTTCCCAACAGCAGTTAGACTGCAGCAATCCTGATCTTGGTTTTTGTGTTGGGTTTTCTTCGGTTTTTGTTGGTTTTTTGGTTTGTTGTTTTTTGTTTTTATTTTTTTTATGAAAGTGTTTATGCCAGAAAATGTTGTCAGGCATGGTTAATTTATTAGTATTGTTGCAGCTGGTCTGTTGACAGTAGCTGAAAATGTGACTCTTCTAAATGCAGTGCTTGTCCATAAATTGTAGAAATGCCTGAGTGTACATCACTTGAGTGAAGTCAAAACAGTTAATTTATTCCAGAACAGAAATTTAGTGGTTTGATAAGCACTAAACAGTAAGACTTCAGATTTAGGGATTGTTTTCATTTTTCATCTACAAACTCTTACATCTTTCTGAGTTACCACTCATAATTTCTTTTGGATCCTTTTATTTTAACCTTGTTTGTATCTTTTCATAAATTCGAAAAAATCATCTTGGTACTCAAGTAGATTTCCCACAATGTCAGGCAACGAAAGACATTGGAGAATATAAATTCTATGCTATTTGTATACCACAAGATGGAGGGACAAGAAAGTATAAATCTACAAACACTTTATATCAAGCTTAAATAACGGTAAGAAGAAAATTAAGAGGATTCAAAAATCTTTCTAGACCTCACTGCAGGTAAAAAGTGAGCAAGAGAGAAGTGTACTGCTAGTACCTAGGTCTCTGCAGGAGCAGCAGCAACTGTCATGCTACATTTAGTTCCCATGTAATCCAAGTAGTTGAAGCATCCCCAAGTGGAAAGAGAGGTAGGACTTCTCCATTCTTTCCCAAAACTCGGGATGTTCCATCAGTCCAATCCCAGATCACAAGACTGACCATTATTGCATGAATGAGGTGTGTCATTTAGGCTTTGAGACACTGTGGGAATACCCTTTTTGTCTCCTTACAGTATTTCTGGCCTAGCTCTGTGACCATGTCTTGCAATGGGTAGGGTTGGCTCTTAATTTGGGGTTTCCTGTGCCCAGCCTCCTGAAGTAAAGCAGGCAGGCAGCTTCTCTTTGGAAGTGAAAACTGTTTGAAGGTTTCTGAACATGTGAATTAGTTCTTAAAGACTTCTGTGACATAGGAAGGATCACATGTTCAAAATTTTTAGGGATATGGGAAGTTAAGATAATTCTCTTTTTGCTTTCAAGTTTCTGAAGAAGATCACAGCAAGAGAAGCAGTTTTGTTTGCGTGTTGCTAAGCCATGGCGACGAAGGGTTGATCTACGGTACAGATGGGCCTCTTGAACTGAAAGCACTAACAAGCCTTTTCAGAGGTGACAGATGCAGAAGTTTAGCAGGAAAACCCAAGCTCTTTTTCATTCAGGTGATGTACAGCTGAACAGTGATCATCAAATCAGCCAGATAGTTAAAAAAAAAAATACGATTTCCCACTAATTATTAGTGCAAAAAGTTAATCCTTTCTAAAGGGTCTGAGTGCAATTACTCTCAAAGTAACATTCTCTTCAGGTCTAAAGTGGCACAATTTTCCCTGTTAGGTAGGCAGTATTTATGATAGCTGACATTGCACTAATTCTATGTATTAAATGAAATCTTGGGCAATATTTAATGAGTTTCTGAGTGCACTTTTGAGTGAATATCTGTATTACCCAAGCTATGTAGCTGATTTAAATAAATGTTACTGCTTTTCTTCTGAGTCTAATGGAAATGTGACATATAAAGTCTTGTTATTTTTGCAGTTTTTTAATCACGATATTATCATTTTTAAAACACAAAATATCGATATTTTTATAATGATCACTGCCTTTATTTTTTAATTTTGATATTATTTTCCATTCTTCCTTCTACCAAATAGGCTTGTAGAGGGACAGAATTAGATTCTGGTATCGAGACAGACAGTGGATCAGAAGAAACAATGTGTCAGAAAATACCTGTAGAAGCAGACTTCCTGTATGCCTATTCTACAGCTCCAGGTGAGAGACTGCATCCATGTCCACCTGCACTCATGCTACAAATTAAAGTTTGGAGTTGGACCTAGTCAGTGGGTGACTTCACTTGATTGGAATGTCCCTTTGGTCAGTTTGGGTCAGCTGTCCTAGCTGTGTCCCTTCACAGGATCTTGCCCCCTCCCAGCCCCTTGGTGGGGGAGTGTTGGGGAGGCAGCAGCCAAAGCACTGGGGTGTTATCAACACCTTTCCAGCCACCAGTGCACAGCGCAGCACTTAGGGCTGCTGTGGGAAAGTGAACTCCTGCTCAGCCAGACCCAATACACTCTTTCATGGAAATAGATACTTACTTCCCTCAATCACTTTTTTTACCTTGATTTGATTTCTTTTTGAGGTGGTTCTGAGGCTATTCTCAGTTCCTGCAAAACCCCTACCAAACCCTGAATATATCCTTCTCACTAGCAAACCCTCAAATGTTCATCTGCTGGAAATTTAGTTAATTGGAGTTGTCCAAATAATTTACAGCAAGAGGAAAAGATATTATTCTGAGAGAACAAAAGTCAGATATGCAGAAGTGGATGATGAACACCAGCATATTATTTGTCTATCAACTGCATTTGCATTGCATCCTTAAGCAAAATTGGTAGTGGCAGAGCCCTTCATATGTGCTTTACATTTCCAATTAGCAGAAGTAGGTTCAGTCTTTAATTCTGCACATGTTCCTGAAGCTAGTGACACTGAAACCCATTTTCCATCTGTACTGTCACCTCTCCTTTGTATTAGTGTACTCCACGAAAAACAGTGATTAATGACTAAGCTTGCTGCAGCAGAAGATAGTTTTCCTGCCTTTTGATTTTCTTCATACTTAAGCTTTTCTTAGATTATTGAAAATGACAGGATTAGAAAAAATTTTGAGTTGGAATTGAATGGAGATTATAAAATCTAAATGTTGCTGGTTGGTGGTTTTGAGTTTTTATTTTAAAACATTGATTGCTATTGGAAACAATGCATTGTTCCCCTAATTGCTGACTTGTCCTGTATCAAAGGCTGCTCCATCTGATCACTTTGACATTGCTCTCTTCCACAGGCTATTACTCCTGGAGGAATTCAGCTGAAGGCTCTTGGTTTATTCAGTCACTGTGTAAAATGCTGAAGGAACACGCAAGGAAACTTGAACTCATGCAGATTTTAACTCGTGTCAATCGCAGAGTGGCAGAGTATGAGTCCTGTTCAACTCGACAAGATTTTAATGCAAAGAAACAGATTCCATGTATTGTCTCTATGCTCACCAAAGAATTTTATTTCCCTTCCTAAAATAATTTTTCAGTTCATGTTTTTATCTGCATTTGATATGCAACATTAGTACAAAATACCACTTTTAAATCTGAATAACTGTTCACTACTGTGTGTGGCAGAATGAAGTGTGTCAAAGTTAGATATATGTCTGTTGTTAGAAGTAAAACATAGTATGGTTGTGTTAGAAATGTAAACCTGAGTAGCTGAAGCAGATTTGAAAGTAGTGCTCTGAGTATGACAAAAATGAGGAAAGGGAGGCTGAAGAAAGATCAGATTGTTTACTGAAGCTTTTTGGTGCTACATTTCACTTTGCTGAAGGGGCAGAGAAAAGAAACAGTCCTTGTAAATAGTTTGGTTTCATATCTTACAAAGAAGATTCAGAATGTCAGTGATGGTAATATGATAGTGGTGTCATCATGCATTTCTTAACTCAATTTCTTCAAGTTTAGGTTATAAGTTAGCCTCAACTATTTTTACACTTTTGGGCATAAACTGTGGAAAACAGCCATTTCATATTTTTGCATACAATTACAAAGCATGTTTAGAGAACAGTCAGTTTTTTCTGATAATGCCTGATAATTTAATAACTTTGTGTATGGAATATTAGATAAAGCAATTATATCAACATGGTAGATGTTTCAAAATAAATTTTGTATTCTGAACTTGAAGCTGAGTGCCCAAGGGACCAGTCTTCCAAAATGTCTGCAGCTCCCTTAGGGTGGAGCTCTTGGGGAGTATCTGGGACCATAAGAACCAGTGCAAAAGGAAGTCTGCATGCTGAACAGTCTGCTTTCCTCTTTTTGGCCTTAAATAAGACTGGGTTTGCTCTGTGTGTACCACATGTAATCTGTATGAAAACCTAGATTTGTGGTACTGGAGAAATTTCACTTCATAACTCTAATTTCCATTGAATTAATTACAAACTTCTGCTAAAATATGTTAACAAATAGTACATTGATATCTCTTGACTCTGAATTTTGTGAAACAGGCTTTTGTAAAATTGCGAAACATTTTTGCTGATATTTCAGCTTGTAGCAGTCTTTCTAAGATCAGTGGAAGACAGAATATGAAATTACTACAGGGTGCCTGCAAAACAAGACTTGAAACTCTTTTTAAATTGTGTAGCAAAAACAATGTTGGCAAATTGATGTTTACTTCCAGAGGCATTTGGTACTTTGTTTTTTTAATTAAATACTGTTTCCTAAATTGTATCATGCTTTTCAGTGTGTGTCATTTGTTTAGGATCTGATAGCTTTTGCAGATTAATTTTGACTTTTATGATAGCCTTTTTTCCTCAAATTACTATTGTCCTTTTTCTCCCCCATCTGCCTTACCACCTGAAGTTGAATAGAAGCCACCATAAAGCATTGTATGCCATTGTACAGCCAGGTCATAAAGTAGTGATTGAGACCTGGGAAATGCAGGTTCAAAAGGAATGCAGAGGAGGCAATTTTAAACATTGTAGATGAGTTCCCTGATGACTGCCTGCTGGATAGGAGCAATCCTGTTTCCCCTCTTGTATAAATGTGCTGTGAGAAAGAGTTGGTCTATTTTAACTCATTGAAATTTCAGTTCTGGGCAGATTATTGCCCATGCTTCTGTTGAAAAATTAAATAGGCCCCTTCTTCATGTAGGTTGTGAATTACAACAAGCATTTGCAAGGTTATATGTTGTAAATGTCTGACAGGACTTCTCTTAATCTGCTTCAAAGTAATGGGGCATAGAGGTGTTCTTTGAGTTCTTAGTTATTTTGCTATGAAAGACTCCTGTCACAGAGTTTCCTCTTCCCTTAGATTTAGTGAGTTCTGGTCTTGATTCGTCTTGGTCCTTTAAAGGAGAATTATTGTAGAGCTTTTCCAGTGGTCTTTAAAATAGAGCAAAACAAAACCAAATCTAGGCTACAATGAGCAGCGAGTTGGAGGAATGAGGCCTGCAGCATGAGATGCACTGTGGCATGTGTGGGAAAGGATTTCTCAAGGTGTGCCATGAGATATATGCTGGAGTGGGCATGATGGCCTGGTGATGGGTTATCATTAATCTTACCTTAGCTCTGCAATTGGCCAGATAGAAGAGGGAGTGATGCTTGTTCCAGCCCTGGGTGTGACCCACAGCCTTTGTAGTCTCTCTCTCTGTAACTCTCTCCATATCCATCTTTTATATATAAAGTGGCTGCCCTACCCCACTGTTAATGATGACAGTAACAGGATACTTGACTACAGTCTCACCTTCAATTCTCCCAAAAGTATTTGAAATCCTCCATGGCAGAGGATGAGAATGTGACCACCATGCAGACAAGTTGATGGGCTTGTTCCTCTCTCCTCCCTAAAGCAGGGACATCTCTGGTAAGATTTTTACCTGCACCAGAGCATACCTGGGAACACTTGTACATAGTGCTGTACTCTCAGATTATGTAGGTCTAGTGAATTTATCACTGGCAGTCTGAAAAGAATCTGTTACATTGCCTGTTGCTCCAATAAACTGCACCATTTGTTCATGTGTGGTCATGAATGAGACCAGACTTATAGTGTAACCCACACTGTGCATCTGAGACCTTACTGAACGCAGCCAGACTTACAGTGCTGAATTGCTTATAATCAGAAATTAAACCTAGTCCCCCACCCAGCCCCTCTGGTTTCTGAGGACTAGTTGGAAAGCAAGGGAGTTTATTTTCTGTTGAATTTCTAGACTCTAAACACCAATCATTTAGTAGAGGTAGGGCTTAGGAAATGAGGTGCTCCCATCAAGTCCTTTCAGGACAAGAGCTGTATTTTGCTCCAAGTCAGTAGATTCCTTCAAGGAGGCATCTAGATACTTCTGAGGGATGGTCTTCCAGTCTGTAGGATGTGCCTGTAGAGACAGA
Organism: Ifrita kowaldi; assembly: GCA_013398055.1. Classification (NCBI taxonomy): domain Eukaryota; kingdom Metazoa; phylum Chordata; class Aves; order Passeriformes; family Cinclosomatidae; genus Ifrita; species Ifrita kowaldi. Next base: position 349,728 of record VZRS01006878.1, on the reverse strand, counting down.
GCCTGTTGGAGAAGGCAGAGGGAGAGGTGATAACATCCTTTTTTCTCATGTCTTATTTAGCTCTGTCCTATTTTTCTCATGTCTTTCCTAAACACTTACCCTATTTGTAATAATCTTCCATCCCACTGCCTCTTACCCAAACTCAACCTTTTGACTGGATCACATTTTCCTAATTATCCATGAGCTCCCTATCTCACCAGACCTCCTTGCCAAACCAAGTCAGGTGAAAGGCTGGGTGAAAACACTTTCATGAAAGTGAATGTACTACCCTGGTGGGAACAGTTCTTCACTTCCACGAGGGAGGCCTTCATGCCAAGTGTGGCTGAGCTGGAAAGCAAACGCCTGTTTTCACCTGAAGATCTGTTACTACCTGGATCATCACTTAAATTGTGTCCAGAAGGCTTTTAAGAAGTCTGACTTTAGTATTTTGCTGACTTGAAAAGCCACCAGAACAGCAAACTTTTCAAAACTCAGTTATGAAGTTGAAAAGATGGCATATGAGATACCTAACAACTTGTACTGTTTTCTAGCAAAACTAAAAAAAAAAACCCCAAAAAACAACCAAACAAAAACCAAACCAATAAAACTAAAACCCATTTATTTTTTCTTTTTTGAATAAACATATTTAATGTTAAGCAATGGAAGGAGGAAGAAAGTAGAAGAACCAGGCTGAAACTGGGGAGTAACTCGTGCTGTCTGTTTTACAGCAGGTCAAATACTCCTTATTTTGAATGCAGTCAGTCTGCCTTCTTTCCGTAACAACCTCTGAGAGTACCTACTAGACCAAGTACTAGGTCTCGTTCTATTCATGGTGCGTTGTTCTTGGATGTTCATATGGTTTCTCCTTACATTTTAAACCAGATTAGTATGCATTCACAGGGTTACTATACAATCACATGCAATTTATATTTTAACTATGTATCAGTTATTTATTTTTTGCTAAAGCTGGGTAGTATGTGTAGGAAATCACATCTAATGATTAGAAATATTAGCAGTATGAATAATAACAGCTAAATTAAGACTTGTCACCCCGTATTCTGTAAGGAATGTACTCATTACCAGGAAAAACTACCTTTCAGCTGTTTATTTCCTCCTGCTCTTGCTTGCAGGCAGCAGAACAATCACAGCAGATCTCTGGCTTTTCGAGAGACCGGGCTCAGAGGTAAACTACTGCTTCGTCACCACCGGGTGTCACTGCAGTTAGCACAATAATCTCCAAAACTCACATTAATGAGTCATTCAAAATGAAATCCAAACGCCTGCTGAATGAAGCAACCCTTTCACAGCTGTCAGTGGTTGTTTGCTGTCTGTCAGCTCGTGTGTTTATTACATCCTGGGACTTGCATCCCAAAGAATGCGAGAACATTGCATTGCTGCTTCCCAGGAAAGCCACCCTGTCTTACTGCATATCAGAGTAAACCAGAATCAGCAGATCTTGAGGCAAAAAGGGTTGTTTTTGCTGCCCTAGACCTACACAGAGAATACTTCCAGAAATGGAGCATGTCCCCCTGCAGATCCCTGTCATGCCACTGATAATCCTGTAATGTTTAATAAAAAAAAAAATCCACAGCACCCCCCAAAACAGGTTTCTGTCTTCAAACAAATGACTGGTACAGTAGTTTGCTTTGCCTGCATTATGACAGTCAATTAGTGGAAACAGAGAGAAGAAAGCCTTGTAAGCTCTTAATTTAAATGTTATATCTTAAAATCAAATTCTGAAGTTCAGATTTTCCTGGATAATCACAAACCAAAAAATTAGGACCTGGCTTTTCCAAACAAATGAAACAATGTTCTTTTCTTCCTAGAGATCAAGATGTTCTGTCATGAAGACAGTTGCATAATTAGAGTGCCTCAAAAGAAAACGAGATGCACAGTAGTCATTTCCCAAAAGTGATTTTGCCCATAATGTCAAAGGACTGGTGATGGTGCTCTGCCTTTGCCTGCTGAGCACAAGACCAGAGTATTTCTGTCTAGTTGAACATGGTGAGCTTTACAGGGTCTTACCTGATGGAATTCCATAGGATGGGGTGTGTAGGAGACCAACCTAGATGACCTAATAAGTCCTCCTTGCTTCAAATCATATACAGAAAAGTACCATGCAAATCCATCTTGTTACCTCTGAAAGATGACCAGTAACAGGTTTCCAGAATGTGCATAAAGCAGTAGTAACATTATCTGAGTGGTTTGAGAGCATCTGATGCAAAGGTGTACCAACCACAGTACTCCATGACCATTAAAAAAATGTTGGTTCTACTTTTTTAACCACAAGATCTTTACAAAGAGTAGTGGAAACAACCATCACTGGGCAATTTACAATCATCCGCATAAAAACATGATTAATAGTAAACACTAACAGGGTGATTTAAATTTGGAAGATCCTTCTTAACAGAGGCAAGCATTTCCTCTTTCTGTCTACTTCTGATACTGAACACAGAACATTTTGTGTTCCCTTTTATTCCATTCAGCTAAAAGCCACTTCCTCAAATGCACAGCCCATACCTCTCCTGCATGATGCAATGCAAAAAGGCTGGTTGAAGGCAGGAGTAACCTTCTCTGCATGGAGTCCTTCTCCTGCTGAACCTCTTTGCTCTTCTTTGCCTCCTCATCCTCTGCTGGCTCCCCATGCTCAGCACGCTCCCACCTCACCTTGGCTGAGGCTGTGAGCTTTCTGGATGAGGGATGATCTTTAGGTGATGGGGATGCTGCTGCTGCTGCTGGAGGTTCTGAGCCTGGACATGCACTCGGAAGACTGTGGCTTCCCCACCTGACGTCTGGTCCCATTGCCCACCCTGCTGGTAAGAGTGGTGACCCCACAGGTGTAGCTTTCTTCATTCAGCCTACCCGTTATTAAGACCTCAGGAAGCCAATAAATAACCCCAGGTGGGCTTTGATCTCTCTGCCCTTCAGGCCTGACATTTAAAGCCAAGAGTCCATCATTCTTGGTTAACCTTTTCTTTCCCAAGCTGGGAATAAGACTGCATGCACTATTATGATAAAACTGTCTCCTGAGATCTATGGAAGATGGGAGAAGCATCAGAAGAAGGATCCAGCTTTACTGAGTCTCCAGCAGCTGCTGGAGCACGACAGGAGCTCTGCTTTATGTTTGGTAGCTTCTGCTTGCTGAGATGCTGCTGAGTGAAAGCACAGACTCACAGAATGTTTTGGGTTGGAAGAGACCTTAGAGATCACCTAGTTTCAACACCATGTGCCACAGGCAGGGACAGCTTCCACCACACTACATTGCTCAAAGCTCCATCCAACCTGGCCTTAAACTTCCAGGGATGGTGCATCCATAGCACCTCTGGGCAGTAGAGAATTTCTTCCTATTACCTAATCTAAACCTACCCTCTTTCAGTTTGAAGCCATTTCCCCTTATCCTATCGCTACATGCCCTTGTAAAAAGTCTCTCTCCAACATTTTTAGAGCACCTCAGATGTTAAATGGCTGCAGTAAGGTCATGCCAGACCCTTCCCTCCACCAGAGTGACAAACCCACATCCAAAGGGAAAATGGAAACCAGATTCTCCCACCCCTTTCACTAGTTCCCATATTTTATGCCCACATGTGATGTATAGGCCTCCCTGGCCAGCACTTGGCTCTAGTGGGTCTTCCTTGCAGACCCCCTCTAAGGGCCAGTGCTGCACAGGGCTCGATGGCCAGCAGGACTCCAGGTTTCTGTAGGGTGGCACTCACTTTTCTAAGTAAGTCACAAAAGAAGAGGGGGGGTTTGGGTCATACTGAAATCAGTTTGAAAACAACAGGTGGCATAGCTGCCCAAAGTGGCCTGGTGTGATGGTGACAGAACAACAGGGAGGGACAGCAGCAGGGCAAGCAATAGCATCTGTGTCTCCAGTCACCAGCTGGGTGCTGCAAGGGCTGCATCCCCTCAGGGCCAGACACAGGCTGGGTGAGCTGGGGAGACCCTGCTGGGGGTATGGAACGCAGGCTTTACCTGCTGGGTCGTGTCAATACAGGCACATTTTGATCAGCTTTTCCCAAGGGTACCACTGTGGGAGGCAGGGGGGAGGGCAGGGGAAGCAAGAAGGGCAGCAGTGAGGTGGGAGACCTGACCAGGAGGTGAGAAGGTGGCACCTCCAACAGCAGCCTTGAACTACTGACCAGCAGCTCTGGAATCCTCTGGGAGAGAGGAGGCTTTGCAGCAGCGTATCAGCTACACTTCCAACTTGGATGCTGACCTCAGGAATGTAATCAGAGAGCTGATTATAAATAGTTTGTGCAGTTGCTGATGAGATTAAAATGTGCTGCCACAGGCGGTTGGAAGCAAAGGGTTACTCCAGTGTCTGCTCAAGATGCTGTTCCTCCGTCATCTGTGGCTGCACAGCAAGTCTGAAAAGGGGAAGTGCTAAAAAAATACTCAAAAAATGGTCCCAGGGAGAGGGAGAAAGAGGAAGCAGCTTGGCTTACCAAACTGAGGGTGAGGGACAAGGGGGAAGAGGCCAGGGAGCAGAGAAAATAAAGAAGGAGGGAGGACAGTGACTTTGAGGGATCCCAGTCCAGGCATGGGCAAGGCTTACCTTAGAGCTAAAACATAACAATAACCTGCAATATAAAAGACTAAACCAACAAAACCCAAAAGCAAGGGCATGCCCTAAATATCGGAAGTAAAAACTTCCAGGTAAACCATCAATGCTAATTGTGTTCAGGTGGCAGCATTTGATGGAGCATGGCAGAAACAGAGGGAAGAGGAGGTGGGGAAGAAATGCAAGGTGTGGGTACCCTGCAGCTTGAGGCACCTGCTCTAGCTGAGAGTTGTGCCCAGCATTGTGAGACGGGCACAAAACTTACCCAAGAACAGCTGATTCTATCAGCCACGAGTTTGAGCAGCAGTTGCTGCCAGACCTGTGCTGCCTCAGAGAGTTGAGGAAAGCTCCAGGAAAGCTCCCTGGAAAGGTCCAAACTCTGTAACCTCAAAGACTTTGGGGTCATCACCCCTGGAGGTGTTCATGAAAAGATTGGACGTGGTGCTTAGTGCTATGGTCCAGTTGACAAGATGTTAATCAGTCAAGAATTGGACTTGATGATCTTTAAAGCCTGTTCCAACCTAAATGATTCTGTGATTCTGTGACTTCACAAGCAAAGGAAACAGCAGGCAGCACCAGTGGGGCAGAAAAGGAGGCAAGGAAATGATGCCAGGCAGTGTAGAAAGAGACCTGCTGTTTTTCTAAAGCTAGTGTAGAAGAATTTTAAGGAGTAATTGGAGAGATGACAGGAGCTGTGCAGGATTCTGCTCTAGAGCATCATCTAAATGGGGGTGGCAGCTGGGAAGAAAGTGGAGGAGCACTTGCAGGGCAGTGGAGCAAGCTTTGGTGGGCATGGGGTCCAGGAAGAGTAATGAAAACAGACAAGCAGGCTATATCCAAAAAACCGTGCTCGGAAGAGAACAGTGAAGCAGCAGAGAGATGCAAGAGGAATAGAGCGCTGACCAGCGGTGGGCTGGGAAAACCAGCAGTGCAGCCACCTCCAGGAAGCTGTCCGTGGGAAAACCACCTGCGGGAGGCGCAGCAAAGCACTGGCGGCGGCCAAGCTGTGGAGCTCTCGAGCAAGAGTTGAAGCTGAGAGGATGCCCTGCAAAGGCCGGGTCACGGATCCTCTGCAGGCAAGCGTGTAGGTAAGGTGAGCTCTGCTGGTGTCCATCGCAGGCTGCTTCCACGTTTGGAAAGGGGCTGAGGGCTCCCCATGCTGTTTCCCTGCCAGCTCACAGTACACTGATAGAGAGATTATTCAGGACGGAGTGACCTGGAAGCTCCAGATTTCACTCTGTCCTGCCTCTGAGTTAACCTGGTTTTCAGTTTGACAGGATAATGGATCAGCAGCACAGGAGATGGAATGGAGTTTGTGTCTGTGAATGAAGAAATCCCTGAGGAGAAGTGAGTCAGGACAAAAGGAGGAGATAAGTGTGGAGTGTTCCTCATTCACTGCTGAAAGTTGGAGTATTTGGGAGAAAAAGAGCTCCTCTCTGAAATCCATAGATGGGAGAATTTTGCTGAGATAAGCAGAAAAAGAAGTGTTGTAAAGGATTAAAGAGACTGCTCTGAGAGATGCTAAAAAGCACATTACTTTCTCCCCCTTCCTTCAAAACAAAATAGTAGTTATCAGCCTTGTCCTAGTGACTGAAACATACTGCAACTGAAGGCTGTCTTTTTACCAACACCTGAGTGCATGGACAAGTGACAGCAGCAACATTCACAGATGTCAAGCTCTACAAACCCATTTAAATCAATATAATATTCCCATTGATACAGTCTTCCCAAGTTTTGGCTGAAGTTGTGTCCCTATGGCTGGATTTCAGCACCCTCTGGTGTGAATTTTTAGAACTTGGTGATACCAGGTTGTAACACTATGGGAGGCAGAACAAAAAGTACTCCATAACCTAAAGGGATAATACCTTGGATATGTTTCTTACCCAAGGTCTAAACAGAGTGTGAAAGCAAACACTCTTTACTGACATAAGATATAGCAGTAGAACTAGAAAAAAACCCAAACGCTATGAACAGAGAAACTTCAGTTGTCAAATTTCCTGTGGCTTTATGCTTCCTGTTTATGTTCCTTTCATGCCACACATACGAAGGAGTGAGGTCTCATCAGGGCTTTTTGGGTGCCTGTGGCTGTGGCAAATTACTCCTGTGCATGTTTCTTCACTGGGGAGAAGGTGAGTGACAGCTGCTGTGGGTCACTTGTTCCTGCACTGATCATCATGGGCATCTACAGCCCCCCAGAGATTAACAGGGTGTTGTAACCTGTGTGCAGCTGAGCAGAGAGAAAGCAGTGCAAAGACATCATGACCTTCTAGGATTCCTTTGTTTTAATGATGGAGGTGATTTAAAAAGAATCTACGTGTCACAGGACTGATAATAACCCCACTAAACCTGCCACTGTCTTGCATTTAGGTTAGAAGTATGAAGCTTTGGGGAGATTCACTGGGAACCAGTTCACTCTTTGGCCTTCCTCTGGATTTGAGTTCTAAGCCGTGTCCCTTGTAATCATATCTGCAGCTGAATCATGACAGCAAGAGAAAAAAACCATGGTGGTATCACACTTAATCTGGGAAATGAGATTCCAGCGTGGATGTAAGTGTAGATGTGGCCCTGAGCAACGAGACATTTCTGTGCAAAGGCCCTGCAAAAGACTGGAGCAAAATGCCACGAACCTCTGCAACCCAAAGATAAGAGCTGAAAAAGTGTAAAAATACAGAGGCGAGCTTCCTCTCCCTCAGGCTTCTTTTTTCAACTGTGTCCTGATCTCTCCATAACTGCAAGAGATAAGGTATCTGTAGTGGAGTCCACCATCTACCTCCTATCTAAAACAGAGGATCATTTGTTTTGCCATCTTGAAAAATATTGCAAAACACTCCAAACACTGATTGCAGGCATAAGTCAACAGCATTGCAGGTACCGCCCATTTCCAGGGTGCTTTTGCTCCACGTCCCAGGGGCGTATTTGGGAGACAGCAGCACAGCCACAGCCAAACTCTGCAACTCAGCTTGCTGAGGTCTCACGGGGATTTTGGTAGGGAAATGGGAAAACTGAAACTTGGATCTGATGAGATAAAGTGAGATCCTGAACGGGCGCTGGGGGAATGGGAGAAAAAGTGTCTTAAGGTGCAGGCAGCCCTGCCAGCCTCACTGGCACGGTGTTGGGCAGGGAGGAGGGGCCTTACCTGAGGTCTTACCTGCCTGCCCCCACTGACTGCTGTGGTACCTGGCAGTGCATCAAGTCCTGCTGCCTTACAGACGTTTAACTTCCAGCAGGGATTAGCTGGCTTTGGCCTGGTAAAATCAAGACAGCCATGTCGGGTCAGGTGGGCTGGGAGCTGTGCATTCACTATTCCCAGTTTTCCACAAACATGGAATAACAAAGGCAAGTGGACAGCAGTCCTGAGATAATGGGCACACCATGAGCCCTCCAAGCCCCATGGGTTTTGTCCTTCAGGCATTTCCTTCAAGTTAGCAAAATAACTAGGCTTAGTGTGCAAGCAACAGCATTGAAGTTCTGGCACAAAGTAGGAGATGAGGATCTGAAGATCCTCAGCACTGGGCTTTTAGAGAGAGGTCATGTTTTCACGAGAACCACTAACAAAGGGGGACAAAGGCGCATTTTAAGCAAACTGTCTTTTTTACCTTTCTCGTGCCTTCAGCTCATCAGGACTACCACAACTACTGCTTCAAAAGCAGTGTGGTCAGCAGGTCCGGGGAGGTGACTCTGCCCCTCTATTCCACGCTGGTGAGACCCCACATGGAGTATTGAATCCAGCTCTGGGGTCTTCAGCACAGGAAGGACATGAACCTCTTGGAGTGGATCTATAGGAGTGAATCTATAGGAGGGCCACCAGGATGTTTAGAGGGATGGAGCTCTTCTCCTACGAGGAAAGGCTGAGAGAATTGGGGTTGTTCAGCCTGGAGAAGAGCAGGCTTCGGGGTGACCTAACTGAGGCCTTCCAGTACCCAAAGGGTACCTACAGGACAGATGGAGAGAAACTTTTTACAAGAACATGTAGTGACATGTAGGACAAGAGGGAATGGCTTGAAACAGAAAGAGAGTAGGTTTAGGTTAGATGGTATGAAGAAATTCTTTACAGTGGGGATGGTGAGGCACTGGAACAGGTTGCCCTGAGCAGTTGTGGATGCTCCATCCCTGGAAGTGTTCAAGGCCAGACTGGATAGGGCTCTGAGCAATCTGGTCTAATGCAAGGTGTCCCTGCCCATGGCAAGGGCGTTGGATCTAGATGATCTTTAAGGTACCTTCCAACCCAAGCCATTCTACTGATTCTATGAATCCAGACCCTGTGACTTTAGGAGAAAAAACAATAGTGTATCTTGATCAGTTTGGGTTGGTAGTATAGTTTAGCCGTGCTCTCAAGCTGAGGGACAGGAAAGCAATAGTATAGCTGAAGTATACATGAGTAACCAGATGTGATGATAGGCCTTGTAGCGAAGCTCTTCTCAGAGCTATCTTCCATGTCTGCTCCTTTTTGCACATGAAACCATTTAAGGCAGTGGTATTTGGCTCTGGGCAAGGGAGAGAAGTCATTGACTGGACAGGCTGCGACTTCTCAGCTGGTGAAGGGAAATGCTGCTGCTGAGAGCACCGGGTGCTAAAAGCCACACTGCTTTGGATGACTGGTCATGGACCAGCACCAGCGGACAAGCAAGTACTTGCAGATGGGCTGAAATGATCTTCTTAAGGAACAAGATTCCCCAGGTTGGGAAGAGAGGGGAGAGAATGTGATGGAAACCTTAAATACACAGGTCAGTCAGAAAAGAGCGGGGAAGCCTGCACAAACACTACCAGCAGATCGGCTAACAGCTTTTGTGTAATGTTCTCTGCAACTGTTCCACAAACTATTTACAACAGATGTATGTGCATTAAGTTTTGGCTTGCCAATCAATGAAACACTACCCTTTCTTCAAAGCTGATTGGGAGCTATTAACACCTGCTTATCAGACTTTCACATATCTAGCCCAAGGTATAATTTTATAAGGCTTTCCCCTACAGAGAACTCTTGACTCTTCGGCCAGATCCACTCCACAAGCGAAATGGCAGTGCAGGAGGAAAATAAATGCAGTGAAATTATACATAATTGCTTTTTCTTTGCCTCTATTATACTGGGAGCAGGTGAGTCAGCATTCCCATGGAACTACTTTACTGTGAAAGAAGGGACTCTGCCTCAGCCTGGTAGCTGTTTACTCTTGCCTCTGCTTTTGGTATCTGCATACTAAAACTTTCCTGCAGGGTTGGTTACTGCTTATAAGCATCATAACATGCATACCTGTGGAGTACTCCTTTCACTAGAAGGAGGATTTGCCACCCCACATGTAATTACTGAAAGCAAGGTGCAAATAGTAACCACAAGCACCTGACTTGTGTTTTTCAAAATAGTCCCACTATTGTAATGTACTACTGAAATCCAGTTGGGTTCATGGGTCCAGGTGTCATGCCATGACTTACAGAGCTAAGGAAGCAAGCCTTCTCCTGGCTTTAGATTGCCTAAATTCTTGCTTCTGATTGTTGTTGTTTTATTTGAAATACTAAAAACACAAGCACAAATTAATTGTGCTACTGGAGAACCACCAAACAAAGCAATATTATTTCTTGTAGCACTGTAGGAGAGCAGGGTTCCTGACAGAGAGACACGTTTGTACCAGACACTGTAACACTGAGTAAGAAGAGACAGATGTTATCTCTTGGAACTTATCATCCACATGGACATAAAAGACAAAGTCTGAGAGAAATGAGAGTAATGAGGAAACCTCACAGCAGGCAGGTAAGACTGGGAAGGTAACTTAAATTTTCTGAGTCTGAGCTGGCACTGACTCCACTAGCCTACCTTAAGAGACAGTCCCTCTGAAGATCAAGGCTGATTGATCTCCTGGTTATTTTTAATTTGGGCATTTTAGGCTGGCCTATTTAAAACTCCCCTGCACAGCAATGGTCTTTTATCTGTCTGCCTCTCTCTGATCTGTGCTTGGGAAGCCAGCAGGTAGGGTGCATCACGAGCCTTGCTTCTGCATTGCATGTCACTAATTAAAGAAGCCATTCAAAATAAAGCTCCTACTCATGTTCTCTATTAATAGCCAAGAGCTTTCCTCCTCCCTTCCCCTCCCACGACCTCTTTCCTTTAAAGTGATAAAGCAGCCCTGTCCAGGGTTTTGAGATCCCTTGTGCTCAGATACCAACTCAGCATCTTTTCAGCTGCATTACAGCAGTTCTCTGAAGAACTCAAGGCAGTGTCCTCAAAAATATGCTGCATAACACCCCAGCAACCCTATCAAGATCCCAGTAGCAACAGAAGATTCTGGGAATAGATGACTTAAAATTGATGTCAGTTTTTACTATGCCATGAAAGGTTTCTTGTTCAGACCCTGACATTGATTATCCACTCACTTCTGAAAGCCTCCGTTATGTGGGCTTAGCAAACCTGAGAGCAGGGCAACGGCCAGAGTGGCAGAAATGACTTGTCAGAAAAGAAGTGCAGCGAGATGGGCTGCAGCAGAGATGAGTCATGGACGAGCTGCACTCCAGAAACTGCTCAGCAGGGCCAGCTGCTGCCTTTCAGAAAATTAACTTGCTGGATTTGACAAGCCAGCACTGAAGGTGCAGCAGAGGAGCTCATCTTGAGCTAGTCCAGTGCATCCAGAAGATGCTGCATCTGCCCTTGCTTTGAGAGGATGATCAGTTGCATGTGCAGAGGTTATGGAGAAGCACTCTGGAGATCAATGTTGCCAGGCCACATACATGAAGGCAGTCAGAAGACAGGACTTGTTATCCAAAAACTACTCTTTTGTTAATAATTAAACATTGATTAGGAAAGGTGAAAGAGTCAAAGCTTTAAAGAGGGTGGTGAGTTGGAAACGGATTTGTAACTTGTAGTGACCATTTTAACTTCAGAAAGAAAAGCCTTAAATTAACTGTTTATAATTGGGTCCCTGTTTTTTTTCTCTTTTTGTGGTCATGCTGGGTGGTGTTGCAGTCTGAGCTGGGGAGTGCACCAAGGAGGAAAGGCTGGAGCTGTATTTAAATAGCCTCCCTTATGTAGCATAAGATGTGCATAAGGGCTGCTGCTGCAGGGTCAGACAAGCTGGGGGCACACGAAGAATTGCCTGTTTTGCCAGCAGGAAACCCCCTGAGGAAGACCCCCCTTATTGGCACCTTCACCACTGAGAGGTCAGTGAGGTGGCCACATCCCAGCACCTCCTGCCTCTCCTCCTGACATGGGCAATGGTCCCTGATGACCCCCACTGCCAAGCAAAGGGGTGCACTGGCACGGACCATGAGAAGTGGGGATGGGAGCTGGGATGCTGGTTTGTCCATGTGGGCACATCTGTCAGGAGATGCCCGGGGCAGTCTGGGGAAAGTCCCATGGGTGGGTTGGCTCCCTCTGTTCTCCTGTCCTCCAGTTTTGGAGGGGAGGAAAACACCCCTGTTATGGGGTGGAACTCTCTCCCCACAAGCCATGGGACCAAGGCAGGATTTAAGGAAGAGTATCATCTGCTTAGGGGAGTGATTGATGGAGGAATGTGCCTGGTTAATATTTCTGCAACAAATATCCCTGGAAAGTCTCCTTTTTATGTGAAAATCCACTACAAACAGGGAGGTGGAAAGAGGAAAGTGTCTTTCACCTCAACAAAGAGAATTGAGCTGTTTTTAACAACAAATAAGTTTTGAATTAATAAATCAAAGCACGTGTTTACACATGATATGAAGCAAAGTTCTTAATATCTGATTATTACCCTGAAGAAACATATTCATTCTGCTTTGTCAAGCCAATAGGCAACATATCACTTATCTTTATATTCTACCTCAGTTTCACTGGGAAAATTGCCATAAAATCTTCCACTTCAGTGAAACACTCAATTAAAGCAGGGCTAAGCAGAATCACTTTCAGGTGTGATCTGCTGAAGCACCCTGACTCCCAGCTGGGCTTTCTCTGCCAAACTCCACTCCTGAGATGTCAAGATGCTGTACATGTTTTTAAAGGACTTCTTCCCTTCCTGAATTTTGCTGCAAGGGCCAAGAGATGTGAGTAACCAAACTCATCTCACAGTGCTGTTAAGCAAATTTCTGGTTCCCTTTCTTCTCTCCTAGTAAATAAAATTAATTGTGTACAGCAGCTGAGCTGGCAGAGCGATGGGCTGAAGTACTGCAGCCAAATAAAAGCAGTGACAAGTAACATGAACAGGAACTATAGTCCTCAATAGTGTTCTTCTATGTCATATATTTGGTTGGGGCTCAGGAGACAGACTCTTCCCACCTACCTGTCCTCCTGCAGCAGCTTCACAAAGGTGTGACTTTATCCAGCCCTTAGCAAATTCAGTCAGAAAGAGCCAAGAGAGAAAATAATAACCTCTGACAGACATCTATTCTACTACGAAATTGTTATACCTTCCCAATCATATTGGTCTGGCTGCAGCCACACCTTTGTGAAGACACTTGGCTTTCCTAAAAGTGTAAGAGGCTTTGTATTGCAATGGAAAAGTTTTGTTTTGCAGTTTAGAGAAGCTACTGTTCAGAGATCTGGTCTGAGCAGATAGGTTTTTCCATCTGGAACAGTTTTCTGTAATTATTACTTTAATTATTAGCAATAAAAACAAAGCAACACTCCCACCATCTCATTTCTTAGCAATCGGAAGAACAGCACAGCTGGAATATGAGAGCTGAGAAGTGCTCACTAATTTAGACACCCTGTTAAGCCTCTCACTGGTAGGTGTCCCTGCTGGCACAGTCCAACCAAAACCAAAGGAAATATCCCACGGATGGATTTGCTCTGAAACGCATTCAGGAAACTCCCTCTTTGCGCTGCGTGAATAGCACTGGGGCGGTGCTGCCGGCGCTCAGCCCTGCTGCTGTCCCTGGCTCCCTGCTGCAGCTGCCCAGGAGAGCCTCAGCCCGGCCTTCTGGCACTGCAGGTGACACAGCTGCTCTCTGCCGGGAACGGGCAGGGGCCTGAATCCTATAGGATACAGCTACACACGACCCTGCAGCCATTAGAGTGGGAGAAAAAACGGGGAAAGACCACAAAAAGTTCGAGTTCAGGAACCTGGGCTAAATGGAGGCAAAGAAGGAGGGGTGGGAGGCTCTCCCCATCCACAACTCTGTGTGCACACTAACTTCAGATGCATGAAGGCTCTCCCTGAACTCAAGAGGAATTGCTCATGTCCTTTTATTTAAGGGCCTAAGTGAGTTAATTTTTTTCCCTCCAGAGGTTGGATAAGGAAGAAGAGACCCAGCTGCATCTCCAGGGTTCTAGCAACAAGCTTTAGTTTCTATGAATGTTAACATGAGCATAAATACTTCTAGAACACTGCAGAAACACCAAAGCCCAGACAGTCCTTTTATTTACAACAGTATACACACAAAGTAAATGGAACAAAAACCCCCCAAACTTCCAACAAATGAAACTGATTTCAGAGGACAAATTAATTGGAACTTCTTAAAAGGTTAATCAACAATTTTCCATTATACTTTGGGTGATTATTTGTGTTACAGTAATATGCAAATACTTTAAATTCTTAGCTCTAAAAATCTCATGGGTTTTTTGTTTGTTTGTTTTTCTCTTTTTTAATAAGAAAGGTGTCATTACTATCTAGTATCTAAAAATATCAGTGCTGAAGATTGCATCAGCATCGGAATGTTTTTCATTGAACAAATTAAAACTGAAAATAAATTTAACTGTGCATCATGTTTAAAAATGGGTGTAGGCACTCAGGAAGATGTGGGTAATAATATTAAAGTAGGACTTATAAGACTATTGCAATTTATTTCTTTTCTTGATACTGGCATGTAATGTAGATTATCTTTCCTACTTAAATGTATCAGAAAAATAAACAGGTCAGCTGTAGGTGAGTAGGTAAGCTTGAGTCCCAGCTCCATGAGAAAATTCAACTACTCTGATTCTACATATAAATAGTCCAAATGCCTGTGACAGTGATTTTAAGAACCAAAATGATGGTATAGTCAGCTCCACATAAACACAGGTTAAAAGCCACAACAAAAGCAGCAGAAAGGGGAGATAACATAAATGTTATTAAGCTTTTCAAAAATATTATTAAAAAAAAAGATGGCTGGCATATTTATTTACCTTCTGGAACTAAAAGGATTCCCAGTTTGAAGGTTTTTTCTCACAGAAATGAACTCCAGGCCAGAAAAGTGACTCATTTGTGAAGGACAGGCAGGATGCTAATGGAAACAACTGATTCCAGTAGCTGGATTCCTAAGGAAGGTAATTAAAAAGTAAGTTGCAAACTTTGGCAGTTCTGCAGAAGAAAAGCTGTGGATACATGATGCTTCTGGGTTAAATTTTCTGATTTTGAAACTGTCAGGTCTTACTGAAAGAGCAAAGACACGAGAGGTAAAGTCTCTTTTCGGATGGAATGAGTCACTGCTGGAAGTTAAGTTTAGAGAACAAAAGCTGCCCATTCCCATTGGTAACATTTCAGTATTAAAAAAATGAATCACAACAGAATATTAAACCTCTGGAATAACTTCTGATTTTATGGTGCTAGGAGACGTGGAGGGAAAGGCCTTTGTCAATGCATCAAGAATGCATCAAGATCCTTGAATGTGCTCCACTGAGATCACGTGAAGGTGGTAGGAAGAAATGGCAAGAGCAAGCAAATTCTGCCCGATGGCTTGGCTAGTGTTTCTCAGGGAAGCCGACTGTTTTCTTAAACCAAAACCAACTGACGTAATTCATGGCAGTGCCACTTTGTGAATAGTGTCCTCTGAGTGAAATTATTAAATTTTTTTTACACAATATTTACTGATACATAAACTACAGTATTTATCACAGCCAGCTCATCCTGCAAACAAATTAAAAGCACGCTCTAGAAACAATAACAGCTACTGAGTATTCCAAAAGTCAGCCTGAGTTGCTGTACTCTTTGCTTGGAGGGAAGCATTGGAGTAGTATTCCTGCCCTAAACCATTTGCAGGCATTTCTAGTCAGGACTTTTTGAAGGATGCCAAAGAGCTTCTAGCCTCTAGAAATTTGTGGCTTCAGGTGTGCTTGAGGCAGAGTTAGTGCCTTTACATTTAATAGACCTCGTGGGGTTTTTTTCTTCTGTGAATGTGTACAGGTGCTTTTTTGGGATCCCCTCTGAACTATTGGCACCTCAAAGGAGGATGTTCTACTGTTTAATTACCTGCTGCACGAAGACCCACCTCCTTCTGTTTGCTTTAAATTGGCCACCTGCTAGTTTCACTCGATGCTCCCTAGTTCTTATATTAGAAAAGAAAGCAAATAATCCACCCCTTCTCCTCTCTACTCATGACTGTGTATTCTCTCTGGTCTGACTGTTTTCTGTTGTTTATCGCTTCTCCATCCTATATAATCTCGGTCACTTAAATCGTTGGATCACTCTAACATAAGTGTGGCTCCATATTTTTCCTTATATTTGTTGCTCTTCTCTGGATCTTTGCCATTCCTGTTACACATGGGCCAGAGCAATGGTGGGGAGGCATGTTGCAGCCCTCCCCATTCTGTTCTTTGTGTTTTATCCTGCCATCTTCCACCAGCTTTGGGACAGTTTCTGAGTGCTGAACCAATTCTTCCATGAGGTATTACAACTGTTAGATCTTATTTCTGAGTGGGAACAAGCTGGTTAGTAATTTCTCACTTTCAATCGGTTTACTGCTTTCTAATCAAAACTGGCCATAGTAAACGTTTCCAACGTGGTCAGAGGGTATTAACACCCTACTGTTATCCCAGTTAGACCTTAAGTCTATGAAAATTTGGCTTTAGTTGCTGGAGTTTGCTGATTTTGCTGCTTCTTTCATCATGGACTTCATAGCCCCTTTTCCTATAGCCACAGCCTAGTCTGACTCTTCTATACAAGCTGTGGCCTGTCACTACCATGTCTTGCTGATTATTTCCTTTCCCTGCCACATCTATTCAGTCAGCATGCCAATTCTAAGCCAGGTGTCCCATGACCCTAATTCTCATTCCACTGTGGCTTCATGGAAATCAGTGTCTTCTGGAAGTGTCTGGGAGTATCAGCCATGTGAGTAGGACCTTCCTTGCTTCTGTCATGCAGCTGCTCTGGGAACCTGTGTCCCTCCACATCAGGGTGGACCTTTCCTTACTGCTGGGAATGTTTCTAGAGAAGTTTAGAAGGAGATACTTGATTTTACTGTCCCACCTGGCACCCTATGTCTTGCTTCCCAAATCTCTTCCTTGACCTTTCCTACTGGTGCACATGTGGACCACAGCCACCTTCTAGGCCGCTGTGGTTTTTCGGGAGGTGGTAGATTGCTGACATCCATGGGTCTCTGCCTATCAAAATTATTTTGTGATGATGTTCTCAGTGCAAGGAATGCCTTTTCAAAACAGATCTCGTCACCCACAAGGGTGGACTCCCTATCCCACTGCTAGCTCCGTGTCCTCTGCATGTCCAGGGATGCTGCCACAGAGGGTCCTCAGTGCACACAGGACCTGGAGAACACCTCCTTCTCCATTTGCGGTACAGCTGGAGAGCACACAGCTCCTTAACCACTCCCCTGTGCCACTCCCTGCACACCCGCCGTGTCCCGGCACTTCTCCCACCACTGCCAGCTGTGCATCATGCAGCCACCCAGGGAGCTGCACCGCTTGCCTGCCTGAATACATGGATGTACATGCATACCGCACATGTGTAGATACGTGTGCGTGTAAGAGAGAGCCTGTCTGTCTCCGTAGACAGCCTTTTGAAATCACTACATTTCATATCTCCTCCAGCCTCCAAGGACTCTTTTCCTTTATCATTTATGGCTAAGGCTAGGAATGGCGCATTACAAACTCTCCTTAGTCAATTTTATTTACTGTCGTTTCAACCGGGATTATCAAAATCCTGTCGAAAGCTTTGGTCTCTACATTGACTCCATAACTGACAGCAGTTTGTAAAATCTGTTGAAATCCAGGAGCTCTCTCTTGAAGTATGCCAGCTGCTTGAGCCTCGCTGGGTTCAAAGCGATCTGATCTGTAATTGTCCTCGCTGTGGAACTACGACATTGTCCTTTTCCAAAGGCAATAACAGCCCCAGCATGCGCGTGTACCAGACCGAAACCAAGACTCCCACCTCAGCAAGAGGGGCTAGAGGCGCAGGGAGCGATTCAGTCGCTGCTGGTCGTGCTGAGCGGCAGGGATTCCTCTCCGGTACCAGGGAAAACCTGCTTTGAGCCCTGGGTTTGTGCGTTCCAGAACAGTTTTCGCTCGCTCCTCGCTCCTCGGGGCTGGCTCCAGCTCTCGGTGCAGCCCTCGCGGGACCAGCGAGTGTTGCGGGAGGCCGGGGGTCAGCGGGAGCCGGTGCCGGGCGGGGGGGCAGTGGCGGAGCTCTGCGCTGTGCCGTACCCCGGCGCTGTGCAGTGCTGTGCCGTGCCGTGCAGTGTTGTGCCGTTCCCCGGCGCTGTGCTGTGCTGTGCTGTGCTGTGCCGTGCCGTGCCCCGGCGCTGTGCTGGGCTGTGTTGTGCCGTGCCCCGGCGCTGCGGTGACGGGCGCAGCGCT
>VZRS01006878.1:319300-331333 GCA_013398055.1 Ifrita kowaldi | reverse complement strand
GGCGGGCGGGTTCCGCAGGAGCGGCGGAAGGAGGAAGTGGCGCGACCGCTCGGTTCCCTGCAGGAACAGCCCGGCGGCGCGGCCGCCTTTGCAGGCGCTGTTCTGCTCCACGCCAGCGAGCGGAGGGCCAAGCGCTGGATCTCTAACCCCAGAGAGAAGTTAGGAACCAGGATTTTCTTTGTGCGCAGTACGCAGGGCCAAATTTCAAGCGCCTTGCGATGTCTGGGATCAAAGTTGCAAGTACCTGAAGGGTTGGACCCTTCGGTCCACGTTCCCAGAGGTATTTCGGTCTTTAATTCACGTTTTGATTAGTGTGAGCTCCTAAACAGCAGAGTCTGTGTCTTAGCTTTACTTACTTAGACACAGAGCTCAGATAAAGGAATTCCGGAGTGCAGAACTTTCCTTCCGGTTAGTGTACGGTTGCACCTTACCGTGCAAAGGTCTTGCAGACAGCATTCTCTTGAACGTATGACCAGTTGTAAATGATGATCTCCGTTTCTGGAGTTGAAATACGACATGTTTAAGTTCACAGTTATTTTATTGAAGTCTTAACAGCCTTTGCAGAATGCATGTGTTAGTACCATAAAAAAAGAGTTGAGTGGAGCGGCAACATTTAAATTCACCCTAATAGAGACAGTCACACAAAAGCAGCAGAATTGATCTGTGAGGCAGATGGTTTCAGTCTGAATCGCGGTCGTTCCTTGTCACCAGCCCCTTCTGATGCATCAATGTCCTTTGGCAACATGCCACAAGGGAATTACTTCATGTGCCCCTTTCTTTTTGCTGGTAAACCATGGTGGTAGGAGCTCCAACACCTTAGACACAGATTCACTTCATTGTGGTCATGTGCCACACTGCAGCTCTTCAGTGAGGTACAGGCATGGCAGGGTGTCAGCCTGCTGAGCCCTGTGTTATCTCTCTGAGGCTGGGGTCCCTGGCTGGCAGATGCAGGTAGAGCAGTCAGTCATTATTATTGTTTGGCACATATATTGGCACTGCCACCCAGTTAGTTGCTGATACAGAAGTGACAGGTTTTAGGACATGCCAAGTCAGTCTCTAGACAAGAGCTGTTCATCACAGGCCATGCTGCGTGGAAACGGGTAGCCAAGAGGTATGAGAAGTAACATGCAGGCTGTTAGGAAGGGTGGTTAAAGGCCCCATTCTCCACTGAGCAAAGGTCTTTGATGTCTGGGACCAAGTGGAGTTAGAGGCAGTTTTAATACAGAGTTGAGAAAATGATGAAGAAAAAAGGGTGCTAAGATTCAAGAGAAAATAAAAATATTTTTGGAATAAATAGAGTTTACATTAGAAGAATAGGCTTTATGTAAATTAATTTGCAGCCAGGCTGTGTATGCCTTCAATGAAAACCTGTACTTATATATACTGTATATATATTAATATATGTCTAAAAATCAAACAGTGGGAAAAAGCTGGTGGATGAAGAATGTAAAGTTTGCCATGACACATTCTCTCTTGAAGTGGTGCATCAGCTCCATGATGTTAAAACATCATGATAGAATACTTGGAATATCAAAAACTTTGTGGATGCATAGAGAGGACAGAGTAGCTTGCACGTGCATGATGTGGGAAACTTTTTGTTAAACAGGAAATAACTGTTTGGGGAAGTAACACAGGGTCCCATGGCTTGATGTTCTAGGCCTGCATAGGAAGAGTAGAGAGATTAGGGCTATTATGACTGACTGCCCAACCTAGATGTTGATAATAACTGTCATATATTAAGGGAGCATAGAGAAGCTCCAAGAGTAGGAAATAAGATTGTTAATGAGAGGCCTCAGTCGCCCCCATGTAGATTATGTCATGGTCCAACGTGAAATTTGCCCAGGTGCCAAAAAAACCTACTTTCTGGGTGTAGCTTGTACAGATTCTCTGGGGGTAACAACTCTGGACAAGGTACTGGCCAGCAAGAATTACGTTCAGAACTTTGCATTCAAAATCCCAGCCAGCTCTGACATGACAGTGGTCATAATGTCCTTAAACTCAGTGTTGTTTCAGGAGCAGCAAAGGCAAGAGTTGTGGCGATGTTTAATCTTCCAAAGTAGATCTTCATATTGCAAGGAAAGAAATTATTAAATGGTGAGACACAGCCAAAAGTGTCAAATAGTTGCGAGTGGCTTGTAATTCTTCAAAGACAGTAATAGTAAAGCCTCAAAGCAATTGTATGTCATCTGTCAAGAGTACCAAAAAACCTGAGCAGGCCGATAAGCAAAGTGAAGCAGCTCAGTACAGGTGAAAAGATGTCTTTCAAATGTTTTGTCTTCAAATGGGAAAGGTGGAAAAGAACATAAAATCTGTGTTAAACACAATAAGGTAAGCCAAAGAGTCATGCTCCTGAAGGCATGAAAACAGTTAGAAAATACTCTTTGAATTGCATCAAACCCAGGAAGCCTGCTGATAAGTTATCCATGCATAGGAGGAGTGCCCAAGGAAGATAAAGTCAGCGGAATAGTTCTCTCAGCCTTGCTTCACTGAGAAAGAGTTTATGGAGATTCTCTTGCGAGAGGCTTTCTATTTTTTTAAGGAGTGAACATGTAGAAGAATTTTTCCCAAAGTGAAGTCCCTGTGAGAGGCGGTATGAGAACAAACCATTGAGGAGGATGAAGTAGAAGGCAGGAGGTGATACTTGTTGCAGAGTTTTGAAACAACCCAAATGGAAAGTTGCTGATCTGTTGCCTCTTATGTGTAACTCCCTGAGTAGGCCTGCCTTGGTACTCTAGAAATAGAATGTAACAAATGAGCTGTCAGTTTTTCAAGGTTTCTGTGGAGACTGAGAACTCAGGGATGGGCATTTTTGGTTGGTTGGTTGGCTGCCAGGGTTGGGTGAATGGGACTAGTGAACATGGGTATAAATGTGAAACAGTGGCAAAGACTAGGCCTGACTTTTGTGGCCGGGGAGTTGCGTGTCGTGACTTCTAGCGTTCTCTAAAGGTATTGCTGAGCTGTTGTCTGCTTGATACAGTTCTTGCTAAAGCAGGGCCAGTTTCAAGGTGGGATCAGTTTGCTTTGGGCTGTGCTGTCATGGCCAGTTTGCTCAGTGAAAGGAGGTTGCACCCCTCACCCCAAGGCTGAAGGGATAGGTGGGGTTGTGACAAGTTTGCTGGTTGTATTAACTCATGTGGAGCATGAAAATCCCAAAGGCTGAACCACAAAGTCTGCAGAAGAATCTTATTTTGGAAGTCTGGATGTAAGTTTGCAGATGAAGTTCAGTACAGACCAATTTCAGTGTAATGCACATGGAAGGGATTGCAATCCTAATTTTCTGTCCACAAAAATGAAGTGCGAACTGACTTTCTACTCAGGAAAAAAAATCATACAACATATATAATCCAATGAAAAAATAAGCTCTGTGTCAAGATACGGCTAATAAAGGACAGGACAGGTTAGGAATTATTAGGACAGAGTCAAAAAAAGAAATAGAAAACACCATTGTGCCGCTACAAACCTATGTTGGTCCCCTCTCCTGATTCAGGGAGTAGTGAAAGTTGCAGAGCTACAGAGGAGGATGTCAAAGATGATCAAGGGTATGAAGGAGTTTTTGTGAAAGAGTAAGAAGCTTGGAAAAGAAGTGACTGAAGGGACCACGGGGATATTCTTTAAAATCATTAGTGTAATGAGGAAAGTGAAGAGGTAAGATAAATGAGACCCAAATAAAACAATTGGGAGGCAACTTCAGAACAACAGATGCTTGTCCTGCAATACGTAAATTGGGGTGCTCACAGCCACTGCTTGTATGTCAGGAGTTTACTCGGGTTCACGAGTGATTAGGCAGTCTGTGGGAGAGAAACTTGCTGTGCAACTTAGCAGTCAGGACAGTTCAGTATCAAATTCTGGGCACTGACTGCTGACAGAGAATTACTGCAGATGCTGATCAAGAATTGTTGCTGAAAACTGCTAATAGAAGCTTCCACTGAGAAGCATAAGCTACAGTCCATTTGCAGATAACAGAGAGAGGCAAGGCCACGTATTGCCCTTTGTTATGTGAAACTTGTAGCATAAGATTTTATCAAACTTCCAGGGAAAAAAAAGTCTATGATGATCCTGTTTAATTTGGGCTTAGTACCCTAGCCCTTGTTAACCTGACACCAGGTTAAGTCAGGTTAGGTGTATCCTGTATGCATTTAACATTGCACTGGAACAAGTACCCCTGCAAATTTCCTCTGACATTTGCAGGATTAGAACCTCAGCTTGTATTTTGTGCATCATATATTGAAAGTCATGGTCCGTTTCTAGGTAAAGATACAAAACTAATCACATGTTACTCTTGCTTATCTCTGTGTCTCATTTGTAAAGATTGCTCTTTTGAAACTTGATTCTTCAAAGGCCTACAATGGTTGTGATATTGAGGGCATAAACCATAAGGCAGTGTTTACAGAAGTTTTATTGTAGCTTGTGCTGCTACAAACTGTGATTAGTGCAAGACATTTTCTGGTTTGTCCTTTGTGATCTTGAGTGCAAAACAGAACAACAAATAAGTAAGCTGAAAAGATTCTGGATACAGTAAATGAGAGGAACAGATTTGTTAAGTTGCGTATTCCTCGTGTATGAATAGCATTATGCAAAAAATTATTTGGTGTAATTAAATAATTTCCTCTTGGGGTTTTTTGGTTTTGGTTTGGTTTGGTTTTTTTTCAGAAGTTTTATTAGAACTTTTTGAAGGTTCTTCCTTGTATTGACTATGTGTAAACTCTTGTGTTAAGATTAAAATAGCCACTAAGAAGAACTGAAACCAACGATTAACAGTTAATGGAAAGGAATCCATGTTAACAGTTTAGAGTTTAATGTCAGCCTATATGTATGTAAATATATACATGCAGATATATATATCTGTGTATCTACGTATATATAAGTTCATAAAATTAAGATACTTTGTATATAGCATAAATAATACTTTGTACAGCACATACTTCTTATTGATAAACTGTGAAAAGGTTTAAAACTTGCTCTTATGGTTAGTGCTGGATATGTTTTCAATTTCTTGGAAGCTTGTGTAAAATTTCTGGTTTTTTCAATAACCTAGAGAAGAAAGAAAGAAGTGGTAAGCAGGACAGTAATGTTTGGTTTCTTCATTTGTAATATATTGCAACCCGAGCTTCCTGTATGCTGGAAATCTTCTGACCCCTTTGTTTGCTTGGGAGCAGATTGCAATAAATCAAGCACAGCAGTCTTTAGGACAAGGCAAACATTTTATCTTGTTGCAGCTTGGATACACATCCAGGAGCAAATCTGCCTGCATGTGGCATGTTGTTTCACCCCAGGTGCCGAATTTAAATTTTAACTTTGAAATTATTTTAACATTCTATTGTTTCTATGTAGGTTGCTATCTTTCAAGATAAGCTTGGAAGTAATAACTTTCATATTCCTGTCTATTAAAGACTAGGGCAGGTTGCTGTTTGATGGTTTTTCAGCTAACCTTGACAGGCTTGGTTTGTAGCTCCCAGCATATTTCTGGTGTTAGGAATGGTGTTAAGGTGCGTCAAAACTGTTTAAATTTGTCCTTTGTCTTGAACTGCACGTGACAGTGGATGTTGTCTAACCATTTCCCTTTTGCTGTGAAATTATTCTAAGTACTTTTTAAAGACTTAGATACTTAACATTATTACAGCACAAAAGAAGGAAGGGTTGCTTACGCATTTGGTTTTGAAAAGTGTGACCTGTGGTTAAGTTCTGCTTTCTGATATGTATGGAGGGATATATGCAACTTGAAGGGCCTGATAAGTGCACAGAAGACAGAGCCTGTACTGTACTATTTCTCTTGATATTGAATATTGCTTGACAGCATTCCAGGCAAGCCTCTTTCAGCTTTATCTAAGCAAGATAATGCCTTTGTTGTTTAATAAATTAAGGTAGCAATAAGTTTAGCTCTTTATGTGCATTTCATGCATATATGTATAACACATTTGCTGCATGATGTGGGCTTTTGTGCATTTGGTGTACTGGCTGCTCTTTTAAGGTGTTTTGTTGAATCCTGTAAATGGTCTTTATATGTAACTGAGACATGAATCAAGTGGAAAATACTGAAGTACTGAATTTAATTGGATGAGGCATATAAATCTGTAAAATCAAAACTAAACAGCCCCGCCCCAAAACACTTTCCGAAATTGTGGCAGCATCTTAAAAAGTTTATCTAAAATAAAAATAATTCTGCAATAGGAAAACAGGCAGGATAGGAGAGTAATGTTTTTAAATTACTGAAAGCTTGCCTGCTGCATTTGAAATCCCAACAGTGTTACATGAAAAAGATGAAAGCAAAACTTGGGGATAAAATTGAAACCAAATATAAACAAAAGTGAAACCGACTCCGTTGGTTTTCATTTCCCAGTTGGCAAAAAATGAAAGAATAAACACAGAGGAAAGAAGCATGAGAGCTGAACTTGAAAAATTAGTTCAGTTTTACCATTTATTTAATCTGTCGTCTAGATTTGACTGCTGCATGGCAGCACTCCCTTAGCAAACTACACAACAGAGGGTAGGGGCTGCACTCCTGGTTTATCCAGGTACCACTTTTCACAGCCAGAGGCTTGGACAATGGCCCTGCAATATGGGAAGTGGCATCTTCTTCAGTCACGGAAGTGCCATTTTGAAATGCTGTGGCAAACACGTACAAAAAGTACAGTGGAAGTGATGACATCCAGGATGATGAAAGGGAGTCAGTCATCCAGCTGGCCAGAGCACTCGAGCTTTAGTCATGTTGAGATTTGAGTTGCTAATAGGATTGGGTATAAAATACGTGGTGGGCTTTTTTTTGCATCCCACCTTTGGGGTCATCCACTTAGATCTGGGGCAGATCAACAGTAACCAAAGATGTAATCTGGTATCAGCTTTGCTGATAGCATGAAGTGACTGTGAATGGTTTCACTCAATTTCCACAGATCAGTCAGCAGCTGGAATGTACTTTGTGACCTTGAGAACTATCCGGTGAATTAGTCAAAAGATGGCCAAACACTGGATGGCTGTGTAATCTCAAATGAATGTCCTTCTCCTATTTAGAGATGCGTCCTCCAGGCCTGTATTGAAACGAAGTTTGGGTGTTGATGAGAAGCTTGGACAATCTCTGCTCTGCTAAAGCTGTACTGGGGTGAAATGAACGACTTTAATTCCAGGGGTCTAATTCTCACACATTTGAGAACATTGCATTCAGGCATATAAAAATTAAATTCTTTGGATGCCAGAACAATTCTGGAGATTTGAGATTGATGAGGGAAGCCAAAGAAGTCTAGCTTTGTTTAGTTTAATAATATTTATGCAGCTTAGATGAGAAATGAAGATGAGTTGAGTTGTCTCACTCTAGCTCAGTAGTATTTTAGGAAACTTCCGAGATAGAAATAGCTGCTGCAGATCACAAAGTGAGGCTGTCTAATTGCTGTTGGTCTGTGGTCAACACAAAAACTTTAAATTAAAAGCACATTTTGTAACCAATCCTATTAACTGTTCATATCCTGTATGTCCTGTGTCAGAGGAAAGAGTAGCATTTTTAGAAAAAGGAGCATTAGATCATATAATTTCAACAAGCATAAGTACAAGCATTTAATACTTAGTACACTTTAAGTGCAAGCCTTTCAAATGTGTGTACAAGAGAAAGATATTTCTCCCTTAAATTCCCCAGTGTCAAGCAATATCTCTGTAATAACTAATTCAATTTATTATTTGTGCTCAACACATGTGCTTCTTTCATGGTGCTATTTTTGTAACTGTAAATAAGTTCATGTGACAGACATGTTTCCAGCACACAGTGTGGGTGATTCAGAGGATCCCAGCCCCCAAGTCTGTGCCTACCGTGATCTGTCTGTAAAGAAAATGTCTAAGTAAGCATGTGAGAGTTTTTTACAAATCCAAACTAGGGTATACTTTTCTTGAATACCTTTTCTTAGAAGTAAAGGAGAAATTGCTTTGCTGAAAGGGCTGGGTCTGCTTCTCTCGGAGAGGTTAGGCAGAGTCAGTTTATGTCTTTTGCTGCCGGATCTGGGTGCTGTGCTAGCGATTAGAAGTTTGGGTAGCAAAGGTGTAGTTGCGGGTTAGCTATTAACTTCAGTGGTAGAAACTGCCCTTGCCCAGACAATAAAATGAAAGCTTTAAGCAAATATTAAATCGCACTTTAGTGTAGTGTACAAATAGTTCTTGCTGTGTGTTGCAGAACAGTATGTTATACAAACAAAGGTAGCTGTGAGAAACAAGCCAAATCCAAGCAAGCTGGATTACATCAGGTGCAGGTCATGGCCGGTGAATGTGAAAACTCTTCCTTGAGCACATTTCTCAGTGTTTGCTATCTGGAATAATTTTTTTCTGCATCCCTTTAGTGCCTCTAAAATGTCACTGTCTTCTTGCAATCCTGTGTGAGCCTCACAAGCCATCAGTGTGGGAACAATGAGATGAAGCACTCTTCTTTTACAATGGCTCTTTTCTAATGTATAGCACCCTATAAAGCACTCATCCTGTACTTAGGCAAAGGAATGTTAGACAGGACACTGAGATAAAGACTGCCCAGGCTTTAAAAGGTACTCTCACAGTTTAAGATCCTGATCTTGCAGGTATGTGCATGCATAATTTTCCACTGCTTTCAGTGGGACCCATGTAGTAAAAGTGCTGTTAAAACTTTTAGGGATGTCTCCTGTAAATCTAGCTGGAGCTCATGAGAATGCAGTGGTCTAACAGAACCATGCCGTTGAGTTGCATCAGTGAAGTGGTTCTTTATAGTGGTTTGAGCTTTAGTAGCCTTCTAGTTTTCACCAGGCTGGAAAATTCTTTATGTATCAGGTGTCAAATGCTGAGTTTTCCTGGCAGCTTTAAAAGACACACAGAGTTTGGCTTCCATGGATTCCAACTGACACAGCTAAGCAGCAGCAGCAATTACGTGCAGGTATTCAGGAGTGGATTCACATGGGAGTGCTTAATTCCAGAATAAAATTGATTATTTTGAGGATAACTGCTCCTCAATGCAAGGAATTAATTACTCCCTGACGACCATGCCGGCAAATCTCTTGTTGTAAACAAGCCCCTCCCAAACTTATCTGAGGGAAGTACAGGAAAGTCACCACCTCTCTTATAGGCAGCATTTGAGAGAAAAATATTTAGAAATCCCAGATACTGAGGTCAAATCATGGTCAGTCATGAGAGGTAACACAAACGTTAAGACAAAAACAAATCAGGTATTGGACTGATTATTAATAATCAATTTATGGCTGCTTTTGAGACTCTTGGAAGAGGTGGCAAGGGAAGTCTTCTGTAGTTGCATGCTGTAGAGTGTCTCTTGTACAGATGTGTTGTCATCCTGATGCCACCAGAGTCTGGTGTTTCCCACCTTCGCTCCCTGTAAGACCTGAGAAACAAATGAAAGAAACCCCCAGGAAACAAAGTATTCTTTTAAAGCTGAAACTACAGCAATCATTTTGTATTGTCACCAGACTTGCAGACATCGATGTGTGTGCAGATGATCATCGTGGCAAGGATACTGCAGAGATGATCTTTAGCAATCTGTTAAAAGCCTGGCCCAAATTCCCAGCTGATGTAGGTTGCTGCAATGCCAGAGAAGTGAATGTGCTCAGCCACAGACATTGTGTTCTCCAAGTGTCTTGATAGCGTTCAACATGGGAGCCAGCGCAAGGAAATTTCATTGTGGGTATTGAGAGGCTGAAGCCTTGCTTCATTATGGCTAAGTCCAGAAGCAAAAAAAGAGCAACCTTCTGGTTTTATTGTATTAAAATGAGATGGCTTTTCTTCAGTGAACTTCTAGTCTACAAATCCAAGTGCTAACTTTAATGAGGCCTGAGATCACTGCAAAATAACAACTCATGTCTTTGCTGCTGAGGGAGAATAAGCTCTGCATGGAAACCAAGGAGTCTGTTTTGATGTGTAACGTCTGAATCCCAGCCAGGGCATGTTAACACCCTTTGGGTGGAACAGAAATGCTGTAGGGCTGATGAAACATACTCTATATACAGTATGAGTTCTCACTGTACCTTTTTGTGAGCATGTTTAACATGCAGTCTGGAATGCTGAATTCAATACATGTTTGAGTTATTTTTGCCTTTGTTTTATTTGGTTTTTGTTTTGTTTTCAGGGAAGTCAGGTTGGTTGTTTTTTGCCCTCTGTCCCTTGAGGATAAAAGGGCTTTTCTTCATTCTACTTTGTGTATCTTTCTTGGGAACAGCAGCAGGAGAGGAGTGCATGCTGAATGCTTCCCTCCTCCTCCATCTGCCTTGCGATGAGGTGGACACAACCTGGTCACTGCATTGCAGAGCCTTGGAAAGTTGGGTAGCTGTTGCTAGCATGAATCTGCCATGTAGCAGCCTGGTTTCCCAGGTTTTTCACCACCCCACAAAGCTTTTCCCTTGGCAGCCATAGTCCTGTTGTGGTTCTGCCACATTTTGTTTGGGAACCTAGGGAAGCAGGTGAAGTATTGCCTGGTGGTTGCCTGTACAGGTTCTTCTTAATGGCCAAGCCATGCCTTACACCAGTCTGCCCAGGACCTGTGGTCTCCCACCCTGCCTGCTGTCCAATTCTTGGCTTTCTGGCCTGTCTTGATGAAGTTGCCTCCTTCCTGCAGGCACCAAAGAAAATAAGGTACCACCTTTCCTGGCTGCAGTGAACTCTTTCCTGATGATGGGCAGGAAGGACATAATCTTCTCTGCTGTCACCAAAACATTAGGAAAGAGCAGGAAAAACACTGCTATTGCTACAATGTGCATCAAGTTTTACAGCCAACACAGGAGCAGTTGGCCATGGCAAATACTTTAAGGGAGCTCACGGCAAGAGGTGCTCAGTGAGAAGCAAACCTGCCAGTGATGTTTCCCCCATCCCTCCCTGTTCAACAGGGCATCACTCACAGAATAAGGGTAAGGAAAAAGAGGCACTATTACATGCAATTAAAAGACCAAAGAGGGTAGGTTTTGCTTTCTAACTAGTTATGAATCCAGAAAGTCTGTTGCTGGTTTTTATGGGTTTTCTTGCTTTGTATCTGTTTTCTAAGCGAGGATTTCATTTTTAACCTGTAACCCTTGTACCTCTAAGAATGGCAATGCCCACTTTTCCTCATTTACTACTCTTCAATGAAGTGTTTTGCTGTTGGGTCCAAACAAAGATATGGATATTTGCATAATTTGGGATTATTAGAAAGAAGGCATGTTCTGCAGCACCTGTGGTAAGATTCTCCTCCACCTCATGGCAGATGAAAAATGTACCAGGCAGAGGTTTTGTCTCCCCACAGACTGTGGGCAGGGGGATTTCAGGTGTCCACAGTCAAAGCAGCTGAGTAAAGTGCACTTCTGTTGTTCTTTCAGTGTCAATCTCACATTTCTGAAGTATTTCTGAACAGGTGAGTCCGACAGGTTTTCTTATCTGGGAGAAGGCTCTATCCCTCTGACGAATTTGACTTTGGAGCAGGACTTTGCTCAGAGTACAAATGGTTAAATCTTTGAAAGTGGTATTCACAGCAAAATAGCTGAAAAAGATGGTCATATATGCAAAATCCTGTATGAAGGCAGAGTTCAGTCTGTGACCAAAGAGCAGAATTTTGCTCCAAGTACTGTTCTTTAAAAAAAGGTCATGTTTCCTTGTATGCTGGAACAGCCTTGGCACAGACACAAATACAGAACCCAGTTCTCTGAATCCTAAAATTAGCGTATGGTCTCATTTCAGCATATCTCTTTGGTCACATGGGATGATTGATGCTTTTCTTAACTGCATCAGCCTTAGCAAACAAAGGGAATAGTTTAAAAGTTTATCAGCAAAGCACAAGTAAAGATAACTTTGCAAAAAAACAATATTGCCGGTTCTGTATTTGCAGAGAAAAGATAAATCGATACCGTCCAACCATCCAATATTCTGCACATGTCCTCTGAGGAGCAGATGTTTTTCCACAGCTTTGAGCAAAGGCTGTGACCTACGTCACGAATGTGCCTCCAAGATCTTATCCCACCTTAACTTTTCACAACCATTAATAATATTTCCATATACTGACAAATCTTTTGACTAGGTACTTTAGGATAGGAAAAGAAGAACTGCTTTTCTGGCTTTTTTTTT